>KN468927.1:0-23754 GCA_000787095.1 Periophthalmodon schlosseri | reverse complement strand
AGAGAATGAGAGAGAGAGAGAGACAAGAGAAGGAAGGAGGGAAGGAGGGGGGAGAGAGAGGAAAGAACAGAAATAAATTGACAGAGGGAGATGAGAGGGAGGAGGAGAGAACGAGGGAGGGACCCTCTCCCTCTCTTCCATCTCTCCTCTCTCTCCTTAAAAGGTGTCTCAGTCTTTATGAGTAGAGCCGTCGCAGCAGCAAAATTACACTATTATCCTGCTACTAATACTACTGCTACTACTAATACTACTGCTATCACTACTACTGCTACTACTACTACTACTGCTGCTACTACTACTACTGCTGCTACTACTACTACTGCTGCTACTACTACTACTGCTGCTACTACTACTACTGCTGCTACTACTACTACTGCTGCTACTACTACTACTGCTGCTACTACTACTACTGCTGCTACTACTACTACTGCTGCTACTACTACTACTGCTGCTACTACTACTACTGCTGCTACTACTACTACTGCTGCTACTACTACTACTGCTGCTACTACTACTACTGCTGCTACTACTACTACTGCTGCTACTACTACTACTGCTGCTACTACTACTACTGCTGCTACTACTACTACTGCTGCTACTACTACTACTGCTGCTACTACTACTACTGCTGCTACTACTACTACTGCTGCTACTACTACTACTGCTGCTACTACTACTACTGCTGCTACTACTACTACTGCTGCTACTACTACTACTGCTGCTACTACTACTACTGCTGCTACTACTACTACTGCTGCTACTACTACTACTGCTGCTACTACTACTACTGCTGCTACTACTACTACTGCTGCTACTACTACTACTGCTGCTACTACTACTACTGCTGCTACTACTACTACTACTACTACTACTTGGATTAATTACTCATTCATTCCATGTGATAGTAAACTATTATTGTTGCCACAGCTGCCCTATACTCCATCGGCCCCTGAACACTCACACACCAAACTGAAACATAGCCAAGGTGGCTGAAGTGTCTTGCTCAAGGACACAATGACTTTATGCACAGATCTGAGCAGCATCGGCAACCTTCAGGTTGGTGGATACACTCTAACTACTATTTAGAGTCAGTCAAAAGACATGCACTTTACATAGTACCCCCAAGATCAAATTAGAGATACTACTACAACAGTTACTACTGCTACAACAGTTACTACTACTTTTCATACAATAAAAGTTACACAGTTACTCCTTAAAGAGGGGGGATTCTTTCTCCCATGTTATAATGTTGTTCCCTGATCAAAAACATGGCTGAAGAGGTTTTACATGTCATCCATTCATGTTTGAGTAACATAGTGATCTCTCCTGGGCCCTATTCAAACCCTCCTTACAGTTAGCAGTACGAGCCTGTACAAGGCTCCGCCCACAAGCCTATGTCACCCATGCTCCCACACGATAATTCTCCATAAATATACAAAAACATCATACAAAACTGTACACAGCAACTCAAAAAACCTGCACTCTGAAGGGGGAGTGACTTATCACTGAGAACAAAGGGAGGGGAAACTCAGAGCATCAAAAACAAAAGTGAAACTTATAAAATATGTTAATATGTTGTTTTGGGTGAGTATAGCATTTTCAAAACAATAAAAGGTAACAGGGTGATAAATAAATAAGTTATGTGTAACAGTTAATACCCCATAGAAGTAAAACACCCCCTCTTTAATACCCCACAGAAGTAAAACACCCCCTCTTTAATATTTTAAATTCGTCATTTTAATTGTGCAGTGGTTATAATGCAGCTGTGCTCTGGTGTTAAGGGTCTATGGGGACTAGGATCTCCTCTTCTTTCCATATTTGGACACAAAAGCATTTTTTTCCCCCGCAGGTTCCATGACTGAAACCTTTACGCACGCGCCTTTTTGATCCGTCTCCAGTCAAATTATAGATTCTCTTTGTGCGCGCGCCCCTTTTGCTGTCTGTGAATGTCCTCGCGGATTCTCTTCAAAGTTCTCCGCTCTCATTACCGGCTCTGCTCTCACGTTCACGTAAAAACCCCGTCAGCGCAAATGCTTCCTACCTGCGTAACTGTTACATCTCGAGGAGCTACGTAAAAAATAATGCGCCAGTCAAAGTGAATAGTAGCTGTTTCACGTTCCCATCATCTAAAAACGAGGCTGTTTATTGTATTAAACAGGTAACCAACCCGTAAGGCCACATTTATCCCACACCCACACACGAGTTGCGTTGGAATATCACAGGAGAAAGCGACCACATTTTTGGGTCTTTTTGCATTTTGCACATTTTAAAGTGGAATAAGTTGGAAACCAGAGCTGACAACATTTGGCACGACAAAATAGCACACCTTTGCGCAATGAGGTCGTCTCGTCATACAGCGACAATTTTAAAAGTTAGCTATTCAAAACCACGCCATTCTTAACGTCATCAAATCAGAGCTGTTCAGTAAAAACGCACAATTTTTGCATTGAAATAAGGTTTTGTTTTTTTTTTTAAATATAACACATTAAACTTATCCAACAACGTCCCTGTAACTAAACAGTGATGCATAATTCAAAGGAGACACTGTCCACTCGTCACTGTTGTCCTGCTTTACCTGCGTCCTCTAAGTTATTATCCACACTCAAAAAGCAACCCACTGAGAATCTCTACGATACAGTGGACACTGGACAACACATACGTCACGTGCTTATATAAAATAATATATTTAGGATCGGAAATAGTCCAAATTGTGGTTTTAAGTGAATGCTATGCCTCCCGTTCACTGTACAGGCCGGGTCATTCTCACATTCAGCAAAACAAAGCAAACAAAAGCGCAACAAGAGACAGACACATCCACAAATCTCTGCGTCCACCAGCGAGACGAGAGAGCGAGACGGTGCCATAGACTCGCCTTTCACCCACGGTCCCTGCGCCTTCAATGGACCAGTGTCAAATAACCGCCGCTACCGTGCCGAGGGGAGCCGATACCAACCGAGCCGTGCAGTGTAAAAAGGAGAGACTGAAAACGAGCTCATACCTGGTTGGAACATACTTTGGAAATAGAAGATTACAAGAATAAACGATCCCAGACAAGTAGCGAGAACCATGCGGCAAATCCGGCTCATCCTCATCAGGTCTCCGAGCGGCTGCTTCATGTTGGAGAGGCCGGACGGAGAGGACCGGAGAGCGGGTAGGAGAGAGGGTGCAGGCGCAAATAAGGAAATGAACCACAAGCATGTGTTTTTCAGTGTAGAAGAAGAGAGGCGTCCCCGATACAGAGAGAAGTGAGAATGAACGAGGGATACGGGACATAGAAGGAGAGGTGGACTCATGGTAGCGATGTGACGGCTCTTTGAACGCTTCCTTAACGTGAACCATTGGAACCGGATCTCATTTTTTAAAAGAGCCCAATCGTTTTCTTTCTAGTTTTTATGCATTTTTATACTGATGAACGCTGAGCAGACACAAGAATCAGAACAGAAGCAGAGCAGGCGACACGAGTGAGAGATTTGAGATAAATAAATAAATAAATAAATAAATAAACTGGCATCATGATAGCAGTTATTATTTAAATTATTATTATTAGTGTAACGTTTTATTCAGCTTCTGCATCATTCCAAAGGGTAAAACACTCTACAAACAAACACTAAAATGAGTTCTCACATTGCCTTTTGTCATATAAATGAATAGTTAAAGAGCCAGTCTTTTGAACGGCTCTTTGAAATGAACTGATCCAAGAGATTCGGATCCCATAAAAGAGGCGAAAATCCCACCACCAGAGCGGAGGAGCGGTGGTACAGGCAGCGGAGGAGGAAGGCAGAGAGGGGCGTACCATCGCGAGCGGGAGACGGGGGCGCATCCCCGCAGAAAGGGCGCAGTGGCACGGTCCAGATGTGGCACGCTGCTGGAGATGAATGGGTTTGATGGTGCTGTGGAGGAATGTCGGCGGATCAGGGCTTGGTTTAGTCCTGGTTTAGTCCCGGTTTAGTCCTGGCGTAGTCCCGGTATAGTCCCGGTTCAGTTATGGTTTAGTGCTGGTTTAGACTTGGTTTAGTCCTGGTTTAGTGCAGGTTTAGTCCTGGTTCAGTCCTGGTTTAGTCCTGGTTTAGGCCTGGTTTAGTGCTGATTTAGACCTGGCTTAATCCTGGTTTAGACATGGTTTAGACCTGGTTTAGACCTGGTTTAGTCCTGGCTTAGACCTGGTTTAGTCCTAGATTAGACCTGGAATAGTCCTGTTATAGACCTGGTTTAGTCCTAGATTAGACCTGGAATAGTCCTGTTATAGACCTGGTTTAGTCCTAGATTAGACCTGGAATAGTCCTGTTATAGACCTGGTTTAGTCCTAGATTAGACCTGGAATAGTCCTGTTATAGACCTGGTTTAGTCCTAGATTAGACCTGGAATAGTCCTGTTATAGACCTGGTTTAGTCCTAGATTAGACCTGGAATAGTCCTGTTATAGACCTGGTTTAGTCCTAGATTAGACCTGGAATAGTCCTGTTATAGACCTGGTTTAGTCCTAGATTAGACCTGGAATAGTCCTGTTATAGACCTGGTTTAGTCCTAGATTAGACCTGGAATAGTCCTGTTATAGACCTGGTTTAGTCCTAGATTAGACCTGGAATAGTCCTGTTATAGACCTGGTTTAGTCCTGGCTTAGACCTGGTTTAGTCCTAGAACATATAAACATGATTACACTGGGGCAAAAATGATCTAAACTGCTGGACTGTGAGTTTGACACGTGCTTAGACTCCACACCTTGGATTGTAGATCCAGTCTATGCTCCACACGCGTCTGCAGCGCCCTCTGTTGCTCTCAAAGCGCACACACACCGCATTTCTCAAACTTCAGATGGGCCCAGCTCGTGGTTTAGACCTGGTTCAGTCCTGGTTCAGTCCTGGTTTAGACCTGGTTTAGTCCTGATGAGATGAGAGGACACCAATTTTAAAGTTGAGTTGTGACGTTTCAAGGCTCAAACATGGAACAAACAACAATGTGCACCTGGGCAGTACTAAAAACATGAAAAACAGAACTAGTTCATTTTAAACAGTTTGCAGTGGTCCAAAGTTTTTCCTCACTTCCCTTATGCATTCAGAGCAACCTAATTATTCACCACAATGAGTTTATGAGCACTTTTCACAAATCTCAGAGACCAAAGCCGTGAAAGTAAAGCTAACAACTAGCAACAACTAGCTAACCGTGCATTTCTTGATCATCAGACAATAAATCGTTTTATAATTAGATGCAGACAGTGCACAGTGGACTTATTTTGAGCTGCTTATGCAATGTATCTGTACTGGAGCAGGACATGCATTTGGCATTTTAACTGAAGTCCAAATCTCTATTGTTAGGCTTTACTGGAAAAATACACTATAATGACCCTATAATGGACACATGACATATTTTACCACAGATGCCACTATTATTCTCCCATGTTATAATGTTGTTCTCTCATCAGAAATATGCCTGAAGAGGTTTTAGATGTCACCCATTCATGTTTGAGTAATCTAGAGATCTCTCCCAAGCTCTTTTTGAACCCTCCTTGCATTTAGCTGTATTAGCCAGTACAAGGCTCCGCCCACAAACCTACATCACCCATGCTCCATTACAATTGTCCATAAATATACAAAAACATGATACAAAATGTATCATGTATCTGATGTGGTGTGCAGTAGTTTCATTAGTGGGATGCAGCTGATTGTGTTGTGATAGTGCTCTGCAGGGGGAGTGACTTAGCATGGAGAACAAAGGGAGGGGAGACTCAGAGCGTCAAAAATTTAAGTTTAAACTTATAAACAGTGTAATCTGATTACTGACCACTGATTACTCCTTCTAAAAGTAATCTAATTACTACACTGATTACTTTATTTCAAAAATAATTTGAGAACTGATTACTACAAGTTAAGAAAAATGAAACATACGGCTCAAGAACCAACTTATAAAAAGCACAAATTCTTCGCACTAAGGACACTTTCTGTTACAGAAGCTCATTTGAGGCAGAGGCGACCCCACACTCCTCCTTAAACCAGTAGTTGTGTTGTTTTGGTTCACAGCTGCACTGGTCACTGCACTCTTCATTGCACTGAATGGAGTAGACCACATTGCTTTGTTTGTG
This sequence comes from Periophthalmodon schlosseri, assembly GCA_000787095.1. Taxonomy (NCBI): domain Eukaryota; kingdom Metazoa; phylum Chordata; class Actinopteri; order Gobiiformes; family Gobiidae; genus Periophthalmodon; species Periophthalmodon schlosseri. The sequence goes on along the minus strand of KN468927.1, from coordinate 17,679 downwards.
GCTCGGGGTTTTGTCCTTTGGGTGAACCAGTTTCTGCAGTGCAGCGCAGCAGGGAGAGCTTCAGAGACACGGCACTCCTCCTGGAACAAAGATGCTCTGAAGTGGAGCAGCAGATCTGCTCCTAAGAGCACACCCAACTGAGCCAAGTCCAAGAGCTCCAAGACCAAGTGCTGCAGGACATGAGGAGGCTGAAGAGGAGCCTCTCTGAGCTGGACACACTGGCCCTCACCCAGGGTCATAACCAGTTTATACAGCTCTATGCTTCACTGCCCCCACACACACAGAGCACAGAGTCAGCCACCATTCACACAGGGGACCAGGGATACTTTGAGGAAGTGACCAGAGCTGTGTTCAAGCTCAGGGACACACTCCAGCTTACTCTGAAGAGGATCTGACCAAAGTTTCACTGAGGCAGAGACCAGACCAGAGACCAGACTAGGGACTGGACCAGGGACCAGACCAGAGACCAGACCAGGGTACGGACCAGAGAGCAGACCATAGACTGTATATATAAATGGACATAGCCACGTTCCAAATAGGAAGTGATCATTCCGTTTCCAGCTCCATTGACCCTGGTCATTTTGGTCTTAAAATGTTTGTTTTGACCCGTTCTACGTGATCCTGGTATTTTTATTTCGCTATTGTGTCCGTCACTCATGATATGAACATTAATAAGAGACCAATCAGCTGCCTCCTTTTCCCGAGGCTACTCAGCGTTAGCGTTAGCAACAGGCTTGATTGACAGTGTTGCTAAGTGTCAGCCCCCTACTAAACGGTTTGGGTCCAGAGTGATTTCTGTAGAATATTGTGTGTGTGTGTATATATATATACACACACACACAATATTCTACAGAAATCACTCTGGACCCAAACACAGCTCAGACCAGGCTATCTCTGGTCTTTTCTCATAAGTGTGGCTCTTCTGTTTCCATCAGACAGAGTTATCCAGATCATACAGATTCAGTAATTCAGATTTAGTAGATTCAGCGTCTGCAAACAGGTCCTGAGCAGAAAGAGTGTGATGGGCCGCTGTTACTGGGAGTTGCAGTGAAGCAGGAGGTGGGTTTATCTAGCAGTTTCATAGATGCTCTGATGAATGTGGATTTGGATTCAGTGATAAATCCTGGGCCTTACAGTGCTCCAAACACAATTATTCATTTTGGTTTAACTCAGTCAAGTTCCAGGTCTAAGGTCGAGTCTCATATCTTGTCTCACATTTGGTCTCAGGTCCGGTCAGGGTTTACCTGGACCACAGTGCAGGGGTTTTGGCATTTTACAGCGTCTCTGGTAGTACTATGAGACTCCTCCACAGAGTCCAGACCAGGTTCACTCAGCCTCTCTACACTGGGGTCTGGTTCCATTTGTATGACACTGGAAACACTGCACATTTCCCTAAACTTAAATAATAATGTTCTCCACAGTTTGGATCAAATTTGTGACTTTTATTTTTAGTCTCTCCTGATTTATACTGTTTTAAAGTGTAAAACAGAACTAGTTCATTTTAAATGGTTTGCAACGGTCCAAAGTTATTCCACACTTACCTTATGCATTTTGAGCATCCTAATTATGTTTTTATTTCATGTTTTTAAGACAGAAAGAAATCAGGTCCAGCACCTTTAAACATAATGTTTAAAGGTGCATAAACATAATGTTTAAAGGTGCATACTTAATTAGACTGTGGTACACACTGTTCTAATCACCTGGCAACAATCCTATACTATTCCTGTAAAACTAAACTCATCTACATATTTTACATTGGCCGCTGTTTTCAACTCACTTTAACTTCATGGTTCATATAATATAACTACTGTTTGCTCTGTTATAATGTAAAAGTATCTCAAACATCATGTGTGCCTGTCTGTAGAGTCTCTATGTGTCTTTGTGGACTTTGAATCATGATTGTAAAAGAGTCACAGAATGAGTGATACTTGTTAGACTGTTGTAATGTTAAAGGCAAACACATGATCATATTTACACTGTTGTTTTAAAATCACTAATAAATTAATAAATCACTCTGTGTTTACATGTGTTTTAATGTTCCAAAGTCAGCTCAGTTTGTCCCAGTAGAGAACCCGCAGTGTACAAGGACATCGAACAGTGGAATAATAGATAGATACATAAATAGATAGATAGATAGACAGAAATGGAGAGATAAAAACTGAGCTCAAAAACTGCTCAGTATGTCAGCCAGGTAGGCACAATAGTAACCAACCACTGTTGCCATGGGAAATTATGGTTTAACTCACTTAAAATAAAATATAAAAAACATTCAGTATGAACAAGGATTCAAATAGGCCTGAAAAAAGTCCCTTGTAATCCCCTTTCCCCACCACCAGATAGAGCCATTTCATTTTCATTTATTTTCAACCTTTCTAGCGAAAACTGTTAAAATATAGAGATTTCTTTAGTGGGTTATTGTCAGTTTTACCAGGTTTATTACCATTTTCAAGTGTCATTAAAATGAATAATATTCACATATCACACTGTTTCCTCATCGCAAACAGACCTGGAGTTGTGTTTTGTTTCATTCACACATTTAACACACAAACCCAGCATGTTTAGGCTGAGTTTTCTCAAACAGAAAACATCTTGTGATGTCATGTTGTAATACAGGAAGTGCTCCACTGTGTTTTTAAACTCCATACACCTTCATTAGAATCATTTGGATGATTTCAGTCCTGGAATTGCTAATCTCTATTAAACAATAAAAGGTAGCTGTTAACTTGAAAACTACCTCTTCATGACATCACAAGGTGGAACAGAGCATTTTGAGCTTTGGAGCGACAGATTAATAATAAACCGTTACTCTAACATGCGTGAATGAAACAAAACACAACTCCAGGTGTGTTTTTGAGGAGGTAACAGCATTATAACATGGATTAAAGCTCACAAGAGTCATTTATGTAATATATAAAACAGAGTGGAGTGGGTCGCTACCATAGATGGAGATGGACATAGCTAACCAGCTAGCCGCTGTGTTCCAAATAGGAAGTGATCATAAGCTGCGCTTCCGGCTCCACTGACTCTGGCTCCAATTCACTTTACATTAGAAAACTGTGGCCCCGTTCTCCATAAATGCTACTGTCAGGCTTGTCATTTTGGTCTTACAATGTTCGTATTGACCCGCCCTACGTGATCCTGGTATTTTTATTTTGTTGTGTCCGTAACTCAAGATAAGAACATTAATAAGAGACAAATAAGCTGCCTTTTTTCCCCTAGGTCCCTCCAGCTAGTGTTAGCAACAGTTATGATTGACAGCATGGCTAAGCGCCCGCACCGCTGGTTGAGCAGGGGGAAGGAGCGTGGAAGGGGTGGTGGAAGCTTTGGTCCAGATTGCTCTTTTGTTGCTATGATACTTGTGGTCGGAATTCCAAATATGGAGCCTGGGTCCAAATTCGCTCCATAACTGCTAGCCTCATTGAGCTTTATTTGACTGGAGCCGGACGTTACAGGTGACGTCACACTCACTTACCATCATACTACTCATCATAGTATTAATGACGCGCCCAGTCATCATTAACTGACATTACAAAAGTGCTACCCAGCAACCATAGCCTGTGTATATAAATTAACCCGCTATCATGTACTTGGTATTTTTATTTTGCTATTGTGTCCATAAATCAAGATATTAACATTAATGACAGACAAATCAGGCATCTTCTTTCCTCGAGATCGCTAGCATTAGCAACAGGTTTGATTGACAGCGTTGCTAAGCCTTTTACCTATTTTCAGAACATAAATCCGCCTATTGTCTTAAAAAAACGCTTTTTAATTGTTAGCTTGGTCTATGCTCTATGTCCGCTCTAACTAAGCTAGCTGTGAGCAATGCGAACGAGCCCAACTGTCGTTAATGAGCCACAGGTTTAGAACATGGTTCAGGAGCTCCCTGGAAGCATAAACATTATAATTGATAATTTTGTTAGAATTGTGTTTAAAGTATCAGAAAAATGTGTAAATTTTGCAGAACTTTTGGACAGAATTCTCCGAGTGTGATGTCATCGGTGTGATGTCATCTCTGACGCACACAAGTATCGCGCATGAGTATCGCACACGAGTATTGCGCATGAGTATCCTGGTTACGATTGGGTTTTTTGAGTATCTTGATTTTGTGAGTGCCTATGCCCTGATTTCCCACACTGGTGTTGTACAGAGCATGTGCGGCTTTACCAGAATTTTTAAAAATAATATTATTTTATATCTATAAACAAAATAGAAGCAGTTTCAATACAACCACCTTTTAATTTTTTTTTACATTTTGAAGTAGTCCTTTGTACCTTTGATATTATAAACAGGCTTAAAAGTCTTAAGTTAGCAAGGATACGAAAATGTTTAGGTCCCTGCCATATTTGTGCCATGGTTGCCACTCTAAATATTCAGGATACTACGATTGTGTATGTAAACCTCATCTCCAGAATACTGCCATAACCGGGATAAGGCTCATAACCAAGATACTCGAGCTCATGTAAACGTACTATCTACTTCCTGTCATTTTCAACATATTTTTCAACTTTTATTTTCAAATTTCTTCTTGATTTGTGTGAGACTATAATTTATATTTACAACAAGTTTTATGACACCAGATGAAGTCAGGATTTGAGAATCATCAAAACCTGCCATGCGCACTTTAATGCTCCATCCAATTTTTCAAGTGTCCTTCACTGTCTGACCGGAGCAATGATGAAACCTTTGAAACCTTTTCTACCATGGACCACTTCTGGACAAATACATTCAAAGTTGAATATCTAATGTTCTAAATGATCCTAATGAGCTGTGTTTGCTAAATAATAAAATAAAAGGGTAACAGACAGGTGCTTGCTTGAGTTCGATGACAGCGATCACCTGTAGAGGGAAGACCAGCGTCAACATAGGCCAAGGCAACAGTTTCACACCACAAACCACTATGATAAAGATAAGTGACGGAAACACGATTTCACGAGTTACCTTTTATTGTTTTGAAAATTCTATATTTGCCTAAAAGAACTGTTTTTTTAAGTTTCACTTTCGTTTTGACGAGTCTCCATGGAATGCCCCACAGAATTGCATCAAATAGTGTCAGGCCTTATGCTCTTTCCACTTTTGTATCTGTCCTTTGTGTGTGATTGAATCTGTAACTAACATAACAGTTAGTAAATAACAGAATGCAGAACTTAAGTAGTTAGTTTATGAGTCATAATGAGTCATAGATGTTCATAATTCAATACTCTGCAGCTCATATCTCATCGTAGAACAGAAACTGTCCCACTGTTGTAAGGAAAAAGTACCATGATAAATATTGACCCGCAAAAAGTATTGTTCCATCTGTCATGTGTTGAACGATAAGTCGATATACCGTAAATTTTGAACTATTGAGCGCACCTGAATATAAGCCGCACCAACTAAATTATAAAATAACTATTGAGCGCACCATATATAAGCCGCACTTGAATATAAGCCGCAGGTTTTCATGTTGTAACATGAGATATTTACACAGAAAGATGGTACACGGAAGTTTTTTTTTAGATTTAATTTAAGACACGCTTTTTTTCAAGCTGTGCCTGAAAATCGGCAGTACGGCACCAACATGCCATCAACATGGGATGAACATGCCTGCATGTTTAGAAAATAAAACAGCATCAACACGGCATCAACATAGCACCAACACGACAGTAACACACCTGATTAGAAAATAAAACACACTTTAGCCTACTAGAAAAGTCATTGGTTGCTATCGTCATCTTCCTCTTGTGCATTAAAGCCACTGAAGTCATCTGTTTTCCAGTTCGGGCCATCTGCTTTATTTTCCTCTGAAAGCTTTTGTCGTCTTTTTACATTGACTAAGTTCTTCCCGCTGTTGTCTCCAACGTTGCACCATCGGTTCATTAATGCTAAGCTCATGTGCAGTAGCTCTATTTCCTTCTTTGATGCCACATCCATTGCCTTTAACTTAAAAGCTGCATCATGTGCATTTCTTTGTGTGTTTTCCATGATGAGGGTGTGTGATGATGCGCAAAATGACAGTTCAAAATCAAAACTAGTGTATTCTTCAGCGCATAATCTTTCCCCACATCTATCTCACTTTTGCAATTACTGCTAGAGAGTTCCCCGTAGTGGCCATTAGCCAGTAAAAATCTATAAATTGGCTGCACCATATAGGCCGCAGGGTTCAAAGCGTGGGAAAAAAGTAGCGGCTTATGGTCCGAAATTTACGGTAGTAATTATCGAGCCTAAATCTGATTTACATTAAGTGCAGACTAGGAGAGCCATTCAACTGCATGGAGTAAGAAACAGCCAGGCAAATATTACACATGAGTTTGGATGTGTACACAATCATTTTAGATCAGCAGCGATGACAAACTCTACTGCAGACTAGTCCATGTTGTTTTGTTTTGGTCTGTTAAAGTGAAAGTGAAACGTACTAGAGCTTCAGATATATATTTTTCAACGTATGATAAGTTTTACTGCCAATACTAAATTACCAGATGCCCCTGATGGCCTCGTTCACACCTGTCCGATGAGGAATCAGGCTTTGGGACGATTTGAATGTGGTTGTTTAGCGCTTTTGGAGCCTGTGCATGTAAACTTGGTGACTGACCTCAGGATCTCCAAGTCAAGTTCTTGCAACTCCTGAACATCGACTGCTGTCAGACCATTGTCCTTCAGGTCGAGCCTTTTCAGACGTGAGGGATGAGATTTGAGCGCAGAGGCCAGAGAAGAGCAAGCCAACGCTGTCAAACTGCAGCTGGACAAACTAAAATGAAAAAAACATACACTAGAGTTACAAGATGATTAGCAATGCACTTATGGATTTAAAGAAGGGGTATTTTACTTCTATGGGGTATTAACTGTAACACAGAACATATTTAGATCACCATGTTACCTTTATTGTTTTGAAAATGCAATATTCACCCAAAACAACTTGTTTTACAAGTTTCACTTTCGTTTTTGACGCTCTGAGTTCCCCCTCCCTTTGCTCTCCGCACTAAGTCACTCCCCCTTAATAGCACTATTACCACACAATCAGCGTACAGCCTGATAATGAAACTACTGCACATCACATCAGGTTTGTCAAGTTGCTGTGTACAGTTTTATAACATGTAATTGTATATTTATGGAGAATTGTACAAGAAAAAAGTCCCCATGATAAATATTGACCCTCAAAAATGTTCAATGATGAGTCAATATAGTGATCTTTGTGACAGGCCTATTCTTCAGGCACGTTTTTGATGAAGAAACGTTATAACTTTAATCAGCTCAGTGCAGATTTTCAGTAGCTGTTTGGGGCTGTGCTATGTGACCTGTGTAACTGACCCAAGCTTCGCCAATTCACAGTCTGGACTCAGTAGAAACGCACACAGATGCTGCACCCCGGAGTCTCTCAGCTTTGAGTTCTCGCCCAGGTCCAGCTCTCTCAGATGGGACGGGTTCCACTGCAGAGCGGAGGCCAGAGAAGCACAGCTGGACTCGGACAGACCACAGCTCCACAGCCTCAAGAAATAAAACGCAAAACAAAGACATGGCAACCCAATATCTCATTATTTTGGTCTTTACTGCAGGCACAATTTTGCATCTTTAAAGAGGGGGTATTTTACTTCTACGGGATATTAAAAAGGAAGTATTTTACTTCTATGTGGTATTATCTGTAACATAACATATTTAGATCACCATGTTACCTTTTATTGTTTTGAAAATGTTATATTCACCCAAAACAACATATTAACATGTTTTATAAGTTTCACTTTCATTTTTGACGCTCTGAGTTTCCCTTCCCTTTGCTCTTTGCACTAAGTTACTTCCCCTTCAGAGCACTATCACAACACAATCAGTGTACATCCCACTAATGAAACTACTGCACATCACATCAGGTTTCTCAAGTTGCTTTATGGAGAATTGTCGTGTGGGAGCATGGGTGATGTAGGTGTGTGGGCAGAGCCTTGTACAGGCTTGTACTGCTAACTGTAAGGAGAATTTGAATAGGGCTGATAGAAGGAGCTGAGTCTAAAAGCAAAGCCCCTGATGGTCAGTCTACATTCCTACCATTACCTGTGGTCCTGGTTTAGTACTGATTTAGTCCTGGTTTAGTCCTGGTTTCATTCTGGTTTAGTCCCGGTTCAGTCCTGGTTCAGTCCTGGTTTAGATCTCTGTCCCTACGCTCACCTATGGTCATGGTTTAATCCTGGTTTAATCCTGGTTTAGTCCTGGTTCAGTACTGGTTTAGATCTCTAGTCCTACCCTCACTTATGGCCATGGGCTTAGTCCAGTAGATGGCAGATGTGAAACCTGTTCTCCCCTTCACCCTACCGTCATCTGGCCCCTCCCAACCCCCTCACCTGGCCCCTCCCCCCTCACCTGTGCTTTGGTCAGTAACGTAGAGAGCATCTAATGGTGATATGAGAAAACAACAGTGGCGGGTCGGCCAGTCTAATTACAAATGGTAGCTTTAAAATAAGATACACTTTTAATTATCTTAACAAACAAATAAGCAAAAAATAATAGTAATAAGAAATAATAACAAAATAAGTAACTAACTAAGTAAATAGAGGGCACTGACCTCAGCACCTCCAGCCCGCAGTCTGGACTCCTCAGCAGGGCACACAGGCTCTGCACCCCAGGGTCCCTCAGGTCTCGGTTCTCTCCCAGCTCCAGGACTTTCAGATGGGAGCAGGGGTTGGACTTCAGCGCTGACACCATAGAAAAGCAGCTGAACTGGGTCAAACCGCAGTTGTTCAGTCTGTATAAACAACAGATGCACAGGTTTGGAGGAAAAACATCTGACCCAAACACAACCTCTGCTTCTGCATCAAGGTCCAAGTTAACTTCAGTTGTACCTGTAGGTTTGTCTAGCAGGAATCCAACATGGTATCCCATACATATGTCACACACCCAAAACATACCATCAATAATATGATCAGAAAAAAGCGCTCAGTTGTGGGCTTGGCAATTTTTTAACCAAAAATTTTATTTTCGATTCAATTTTCATATTTTTCCCACTTCACTTCTAAAAATGTTCTGCAAACTACAGAAAATGGTCAAAACAAACAAGATAATTGTATAATTGTTACATTTACTGCTCTACAACTAAATGTAAGTAAAATAATCCGAACAGAGTTGTGTCTGTATTAAACATGAGGCTGATGTGGGGCTTTCAGATTTCAGAGCAGTCATGGCCCTATGTTAAACTCTCTGGTTTCACAGTCTTCTCTGGCTCTGTGCTTTTCTCTTCTCCACACACAAACATCAAGACCACACAGCTCCCTGTGACTGCAGTGACAGGTCTGTCTTACATTTATATTGTTAAACAGTGGGGGAAATAAAATACATTTTCTTTCAAACTAATTGATTTGAATTTAAAATTGGATTACTCTACTTAATCGATTCTTTCTCCATCCCTCACTGGACTTTTAGTCAAATTGTGCAGATTTAAGTCATAAAACACAAGGACACATGAGGAAACATACAGAGACTGTGGCCCTGACTCAGACTTGTCCATTAAAATACCCTGTCATTGAGATCGACCAATGTTTTGATCGTGATCTATTGATTTTAAATAGCACTGGCTCTGGTCCTGTGGAACAAGAGATAGTGAAAAAGTAAACAAGGACCTGACCCCAGAATCTCCAGTCGACAGTCTGGACTCTGCAGCAGCGTACACAGATGGGCCACTCCAGAGTCCTGCAGCTCTGGGTTATTTCCCAGCTCCAGGTCCAAGAGGTGAGAAGGGTTAGACAGCAGAGCAGAGGCCAGAGAAGCACAGCTTGACTCTGACAGGCCGCAAGCCCACAATCTGACAAAAGAATACATTATTCTAAATCAACAGCCCATTTTAAGTGCATATGGCAGGTTACAAACATAGTTATAATATTTAAGATTTATTAAAATTTTGTGTATCTTTTTCTTTTCTTTTTTTTTCATTTTGGTGAGGTTTATCATTTTACTTCCTGGTTGGACATGAGCAGCAGATATGGCCTAGGTTTCACATCTGCCATTTACTGGTGAAAAAAATTGAATAAACTTGCAGGTGGTATTTAAAAAAAAAAACCACGATGCATTCTTGTGGCTTTTGGTCACTTTGGGATCAGCATTTCACATTTTCACAATATAATGTCTGCATTTGAAAAATATTCTTTATAAACTACACCTGCATTTCCAATGAGCTCCCTCAGCTGTCAGCAAAGGAAATTAACATTCAAAAAAGTAAGCTATTTAAATCCTTATCCCCTGTGAATATTATGCTGATAGAGTTGTGCAACACAATTTGACCGTTACCTTCAACAGCCTCGCTCAAGACTGGCTCTTTGGTTGCTATGATACTTGCAGTCGGAATTCCAAATATGGAACTCGGCTCCAGATTAGCCGCTATAACTGCTAGCCTCAATAAGCTTCATTTGGAGCCAAACACTGTGAGTGACGTCACACTCCCTCAATCCACTTCTTTATACAGTCTATGTATGTTACGGCCATTATGCGAACAGAGCATTTTTAAGACTTTAGATAAATGGATTAATCAAACAAAATACAACTCCGGGTATGTTTTGTTTATGAAGGGAGAACAGTAGAACACTGTTAAAAGGTCAAAAAAGTCCATTTAACATAATATGTGTTGTTTAAAATTACCAATAAAAAAAAAAAAAAAAAGATGAACAGATGATGAAATGACCTGATGATTTGGATTCGACACTCTGGACTCTGCAGAAAGGCACACAGACGCTCCACCCCGGAGTCCTTCAGGTCTGGATTATCCCCCAGCTCCAGATCCACGAGGTGTGAGGGGTTGGAGCTCAGAGCCAATACCAGAGAAGCACAGCTTGACTCAGACAGGCCGCAGTCATTTAATCTGGAATTAAGTATCAAGAATATGCATCTTTAATAAAAAATAAGGTGCATTTCAATAAGAAAGTAGTTCTGATAACAGTGTGAGTCTTTGTGAGTAGTACAACACATGGACCAACTTCAGAGGTCCTTTTAGACTCAGAGAATGAGGTTAGACAGGTTAGATGTGTAACAATACAGGTATGTCTATGGTGGAATGTTCAGCTGTTACTTTGGTGACACAATGCACACGTTAGAAAACACTGACAAAAACATTTTTAGAGTGTCTAGAATGTTGATGATATCAGCTGCAAAGTAGCAGTAAAGCAGCTAATCAGTGGGCTGACCGCAAAGTCTGCAGGTGACAGTGGCGGCTCTGGAGTCCTTCACATAGCACCTTCATTTGGGAATTCACCTCCAGGTTTTCACTCAGATCCAGGAGCCTCAGGTGAGAGGGACTGCACCAGAGAGCCGACGCCACCACCTCAATATGGACCTTTGACAGTCCACAGCCAGTCAGTCTGAAAAACACAGGCATGGTCCGTGTCGGAAAAAATAAAGGAAAAAAATATCTGTAAGGTATTTTCTAGCAGTACAGCACTACATTAAACTGGTATCCTGATATACTAATGCTAAGGTAGATAACACGCACCCACCAGAGGATATGGAATGTGTGGGGGATCACCAAGACAACATACAGACCAGCGAGGGCTTACAAGGACGTGTGGACAATAAAATAACAAGTGTGTTCTGGTCATTTTGGTTAACACCACCTTATCTGTGGCCCTTCTCACTGAGGAATGTGTGACCCCACTCTGAGAGGGTTATAAAACACTCACCTTGTTCGACTTTGCCTAAAGTTTCTTAATCTGTAACGCCATGCAGACCAGAACAGAACCCGCCTTACACACACACACACACACACACACACATACATGAGAGACACAGAGACACAATAAAAGCTGTCAACATGCACATCTCAGGACTCTCTTCCTATCCTTTCTGGAGAGTCCGTTGCTTCATTGTTCACTTTACCTGTGTGGAACTCATTAAAACCCTTCTGACTTTATGTGTCAGTCTCTTGGTCCTCTTTGACGCTCACACCAGAAAAAAACATTCTTACATATCTCAGGCCTGAAAAACATGGTGGATTTCTGCAGAATCAATGAGCGAAGCACTAAACTCTGTTAATCTGAGGTGAGATAAATGTGATTTTATTTGTGAATGATGGTGACCAATGAGCTACTTCGTTTCGCGTGTCACTGAAAAAACAAATCTGATTGGACGGTCACTTTGACAGTCATTCGGAAGGAGTGGTGACTAGACTAATATAAATCTCTATAAAAATACAGAGACATATTAGTCTGGATTTGCCAGGCAAGAGCAGAGAGTGATTAACCATGGATTAGATCGTGATAATCATAATGGCTTTTAAAGTTGCATTATGCAACTTTTCTGATGTAGGGTCCTCCACCTGCTTGTCTCCATGGAGATGTTATTGCTCTGCTTGGAATGTTTCACAATATGGCATTAAGTGTTTCTGTACTACATGCATTTATGGATGCTTTAATTGCTCAAAAAACATATTCATTTTTACTCGCTACTCACAGATCTGACCAGTAACTTGACCTGATGGTCTCAACTGCTTGTCTCCATGTTGTTAGTTAGATTTAATGCCATGCTGTGGAACATTCTAGGCAAAACAATGAAATCTCAACATAGACAAGCAGGTAGCAGGTCACCAGAAAAGTTACATAGTATGGCTTTAAGAGATCCTTATCTAAAGCCATTTTCTTCTTCTTTCTTTTCATCTGAGAGTTCACTCTTGTGATTGGTTAAATCCACCTCCTCTGAACATGGAGGAGGCTGACCAATAGGAGGAAAAGGTGAGAGGCTAAGTGTCTAAGTTTGAACAGAGAACCACTGAAAAATAAAAATAAAATATGATGCTAAAATCTAAATAGCATATTGTCATAAATAACTGATCAAGATCACATTTTTTATAAAACCTAACCCTGCATTTGGCCCATACTTCAGCGTCTCTGAGTCAAATCTGCATTTGGCCCATCTTTCAATGTCTCTGGGTTAAACCTGCATTTGCAATTTTTTTAGGTTTCAAATTTTACTTCCTGGTTGGAAATAATGACATTATAATATCACACTATAATAACCATAACCATAATAACCATAATTGTTACCTAGCAACCATGTAGTACACTGGGCCAAAACTCCTCTAATGACAAGTAAAAACATATGTTGAAATGATGATGATGAAAATGTTTCAAGTATCTGAAAAATGTGTTTCTTGTGTAAATTGTGCTGATGTGTGATGTCATCAGTGTGGGACTCTCTAAAATAGAACTCTTTACTTCCTGTTATTTTCAACGGATTTTTCAACTGTTCTTTTTGATTTGTGTTAAACTATAATTTATATTTACAAAAGGTTTTATCCGCCAGATTAAGTCAAAATTAGAGAATCATCAAAACCTGTCATACAGACTAACGATCCTCTGGACTTACAGGGCCTTGGTGCAGTTCCTCACGGCTGGGACCAGCCTCAGTCGTCCCGCCCAAGATGTATTGTACCGTCTCAGGTCCAGCTCCTCCAAGACCTCCTCTGACATCTGCAGCATGTGTGCCAGAGCCGAGCACTGGATATCAGACAGCTTTTTCAATTTATTGTCTGACTGCAGAAACTCCTGGATCTGCTGACGAACGGAGTGATCGTTGAGCTCCGTTAGACAGTGGAAGATGTTGATGCTTCGGTCTGGGGAGGTTTTAGTTTTCATCTTCTTCAAATTGTAGATGACTCTTTGTCTCATCTCTGCATCATCGATCGGTATGGGGCCCAGCAGAGGTCCGAGAAGCTTCTGGTTGGACTCCAGAGTGAGACCATGGAGGAAGCGTACAAACAAGTCCAAGTGACCGGTGGAACTTCCGAGAGATGTTTCTAGAGCTGCTTTGAGAAAAACATCAATTGATGAGCTAGTTTTGTCCCAGTTCTTCACTAATTGCTTGAGATCATCTTTTTTCTTCCTGAAACACTGGTGCATGTAAACCGCAGACAGAAACTCCTGGACACTCAAATGGACGAAACAGTAGACTGATTCGTTGAAGATGATACTTTCTCGTTTGAAAATCTCAGTGCAAAGTCCAGAAACCACAGACACCTCAATCAAATCCAAACCCACGTTTTTCAGGTCCTCTTGGTAGAACATGAGCTGTCCTTTAAGCAGATGCTCAAAGGCTAGTCTGCCCAGCCTCAGCAACAGCTCACAGTCGGCTGCACTCAGCACTGGACAGCTGCTGTCTGCTCCACGTCTTTTCTTCCTCTGGATCTGCACGAATAGGAAGTGAGCATACATGTCTGTGAGGGTGTGTGGCAGGGGTGCGTTCTTATTACATCTCAACATGTGGTGCAGGACGGTGGTGGTGATCCAGCAGAAGACTGGAATCTGGCACATGGTGTGGAGGCTGCGAGAGGTTCTGATGTGGGACAGGACAGTGGCACACTGCTCTTGATCTGGAAACCTCCGTGTGAAGTACTCCACCTTCTTATCCTCCAAAAAACCCCTGACCTCAGTAAACCTGTCCACAAAGCTCACTGCGATCTGATTGGCTGCTACTGGGCGGGAGGTGATCCATATGAAGGCAGATGGAAGCAATGACCCTTTGATGAGGTTCACTAACAGCATGCTGACCTCTGACCTCTGTGTGACCTCAGAGATGACTTCACAGCTGAAGTCCAGTGGGACACGGATCTCATCCAGGCCGTCGAAGATAAAGAGGACTTTACTAAGGGCCAGAGTCTGAGCTGAGAGAGGGCGCAATAATGGATGGAACACGTGAATGAGCTCAAGCAGACTGTAGCGTCCCCCTCTGGTCAGGTTCAGCTCTCTGAAGGACAGAGGCAGAACCAGGTCCAGATCCTGGTTCTCTGAGCCCTGGGCCCAGTCCAGACAAAACTTCAGAACAGAGAAGGTCTTCCCCACTCCAGCCACGCCACTGGTTAACACTACTCTTACAAGCCTCTTATCCAACGGCAGCTCTTTAAAGATGTCTTGGCAGCGAATAGCAGCCTCATGGACGGTGTTTTTGGACAGTGCCTCCAGGTGGTGGTCTCCGTGCTGAGAGCTCACCTCCTCACTAACGCCCTCTGTGATGTACAGGTCAGTATAGATACTGTTCAGAGGAGTTGTACGTCCAGTCTTATCTCCTTCACAAACACGCTCACATTTTGCCTTCAGACAGCGCCTGAAGCCGTCTGAAACAAGGACAATAAAGAGCTCAGAGAAAATAGAGAAAGCAGAAATTACAGTGGACTGTTATTTATTCACTGCACGGACAGCAGGGTTCATTTTGAACATTTCAAATAATTCTCGATTAAATCTATAACAGTTTTAGTCAAACAGAAAATACATTTTTAATTTTAACTCTAATAAACAGTATGTAGTAAATAGTACGGAGCTTGTGTTTATGGTCTTGCTTTGGGCTCTGGGGTTAAAAAATGGGACCTGGATCTGGTCTCCATTCGCTCCTTTCATTCATTTATGTAATATAAGTAATTTTAGTCACCAAACTTTTTTAGTTGATAAAGCACAACCCTGCTCCACAGAGACAGGACAAGGCTGATCATCTGTGTCCATAGGCTCAATGAGAACGTTCACACACCACATACATGGGCACACAGGGGTGGTTCTTGGGCTACTGGGTGACCTATAGAACTGTGACTTACTCTGTACACTTTGGAGGCCTGTCTGTCTCTCAGAGAGAGCACAGCTGGATGACTCCTTCACACTGCTCAAGACAGGAGCAGGACTGTCTCTGCAAACACCAGACAAACAAAATGACAAACGATTAGAAGTAAAACACGGACTGAGGCTGTGTTCACATTTGCCCTGGCTTGGTCTTTGGACGCCACATGGCCTTGGTTTAGTCCAGGTTTAGTTCTGGGTTTGCTCTAGATTTAGTTCTTGGTTTAGTTCTGGTTTTAGTTCTGGATTTAGTTCTGGGTTCCAGTTTTGATGTTTTGTGCAAATTTGATCGCAAATTTTAGTTTCGCCCTTCCACTTTTAATATAAGAAATAAAAAAACAAAAAATAAACATAAAATATTGTTAAGATAACTCCTAAAAAGATTTACAGCTCCATTTAAGTGTGCTGAGTGCCTTCATGAGAAGCTGGTATTTGAGCTGGTATAACTGTATTTGTCAGTTTGAATGGCATGAAGTTACTTACGGCTCACTGGGATGTGGTGCAGGCTCGAGGCTGAACTCTAAAGAAAGAGCTTTGGAGCAGTCGCTGGACACCGCTCTCACCCTGGAACAAAAAAAACATTTTTCTTAAAAATTAAAAGCCAAAACCAAAGTATATCTCAACATGTGCCGCACTTTTTTATCATCACATACTCTCTGTTTCTGTATGTTTTAATAATTAAAATAGTACTAATATTACTGTTGTTATTATTATTATTATCATTATCATTATTATTATTATCATCATTATCATTATTATTGCATTTAATCAAACAAAATATTTTAATTAATTAACAAAATATTTGCCTGTGTATAATAAGTACAAGCTGCCAGTGAATTTGTCCACTGAGAACAATAGAATCCTATCAAAACCATTACATATTTAATAAAATGTATATTTATTTATTTGACAGGGACAGTGCAGTCATACAGAATCACAGGTATGGATGATGTGAGGCTTATAGAATGTAGAGGTAGTGTTAATCTTCAGCTCCTGGAGCTCCATTAGCTCTTCTGCCACACGGGCCTACGCAAACGCATGTGAGCGCGTGCAAGGAGCGCTCCGACTAATCAGAGCAAGCCGAAGCTAACAATTAAAAAAACGATTTTGAGCTGAAAAAAAGTTTATGATCCGACATTTTGAAAGCTGTAGGTGCCCTGCCAGTCCCTGGTTAGAGACAGCTCTAAGATAGTAATACCCTATCCAGTTATTTTAAAACATCTATGTTTTTTCCTTACACATATGCAGTTAGCATATTGGCAATTAACCAGTGGTGGGCCATCAGGGCCAGCAAGGCCTTCTCTGCTGGCCTAAACATGCTCAAAAAAGTGAATTTATTTTATTTGATTATCATAAATCTGTAAACAAAAATATTCTCTATTCTCTGTTATTTATGTCATATTATATCCACTTAGTTAAGTGGCTTCCAATGTTGTTTATTGTGGTAGAGTTTTTATCCAATTATATTTCAGCTACCTTGTGTTGTCAGGCAGATTTCACTTGCCTGGGGCCTTCAGAATAAACAGAGCAGGCCCCGTCCAGTGTTAGTAGACACAGATACAGTCAGTTTCAATAGCCAATCAGATCTCAATTCTGCATACCAAGGCCAGCTAGGAGGTCTTATTGTGGACATGTATGTGTCCTGTGATTGGATAAGTACTTGCTCGAGCCTGAAAGGCGGCAATTTGCAGAATGTCGAACTAAACCCGGAGATCCAACAGCTATTGCTGTATTTTTAACCCAAAATGGCCGAAGGAGGAGAAGAGATTGATCTGGTTGCAGATATACTTGCCACGCCATTTTCACGAAAATCTGGATATTGTGAGAAGAGGTCGGCCAACCCCTGCACTAGCTAACCTGTCCCAGCAAGGAAAAGGGTTTGTCGGTCATTTCCAGATGAGCAACTATGAACTGTACCCATGGCTCATAGCTTCTGAGAAACGCTGCAAATTGTACTGTTTGGAATGCCTGTTGCTTGCAACTGATCGATTTGGTGTTTGGAGCTACACTGGATTTGCTAACTTAGGTTGTTTTACCAAGGAAGTAACAAGGCCTCAAGGCACGGCTGGGCACTTACAAGCTACGGTGTGTTTAAAAAAATTTGAAGACACTTAAGTGGACCTGCAGCTCAGCAAACAGG
>JACM01031736.1:0-27447 GCA_000787095.1 Periophthalmodon schlosseri | reverse complement strand
ATTATTATCATTATTATTATATATTTTTATTTTTATTTTTTTGCTACTTAACTCTGTATATGGTGTTTTAATAGCATTGTCTCAGTCCAATTTGACTCCAAACTTTGTACTGCCTCCAGTGGCCATTGCAATTTCAAGTACTATGTGACATCACGCAGGGCTGCACGGACTACAGCCAGCTGTTTTTGATTAAAAACACCTGGCTGCAGGGGCGGAGTCTGAAGTGTAAATACATGTTAGAGCAATCACACTGTTCCTTATACCCCCAGACCCCCCCCTCTCCTCCTCCCCTCTCACTCTCCCCTTCAATCCTTCAGGCACTGCTCAGTTTATTAGCTTCATTTGAAATGTGGTTTTGAGTGGAGTTTTGGTTCCACTTTATGAAGATGTGAGTCGGGTCACTGGTGAATATCCTCGAGTTCAGATAGGCGTGATTGACCAGTGGATTAGCCAATCAGGGATACGCACGGTCTGCTCGTCCCATAACAAATATGGCTGCTTATGAAGAAAAAAGAAAGGAACAAATATCGGATTGGCGGATTTCTGCAGAATCAATGAGCGAAGCACTAGACTCTGTTAATCTGGGGTGAGAGAAGTTTGATTTGGTTCTAAATGATAGCTGACCAATGAGCTCCTTCGTTTCACACGTCACTAAAATAAACAAATCTGACTGTACGATCATGTTTGGTTTTGGCTCGAAACGCTGATATCCTTCTGTATAAAAATCCCAGATCCATTTCCTGAACTGGATAAGGTTCTTTCTGTGTGGAGTTTGCACATTCTCCCCGTGTCTGTGTAGTTTTCTTCTGGGTGCTCTAGTTTCACCTATCACGAAACACATGCACATACACACTTTTTTTTCATTCCATAACACACTGACTTTCTCTGCTGGAACACTGATAAAAAAATACTATTATGAATGTCTTTTTAATTATTTATTTTAATTTACTCATCCGGATTTGCTTATTTAGCCCTCAGATTGTTTTTGCATTTTGTAGCGTGTGTTTTTCCTGTTATCGTACCTTGTCCTTCAGGGCTTCCGTACAAATCTCCCAGAGGCCTTTTCCACCCCCTTTGTTATTTATTTCCTCTACAAACTAATCAGTCCAAAATTACAAGCTCTGAAATCAATTGTGAGATAAAACCTTTTAGCGAGCGCCGACGTAGGCTACTGGGATCTCCCGCTAACTCTGCCAGCGCGCTAAACCTGGCTAATCCCGCGCATGCTAATACTATGTGTGCAGTAAAGAGGCTACAGGGACAGGCGCCACGGAGAAACCCCAGCAGAGGAACACTTCGCTGGGCTTTGATTGGCAGTTCTGGCTGGTCCAGTCTTCCAGGAAACATCCACCTATCTCAGGCCTAGTGGGAGCTAACGTGCATTGTCTTAATTATCCTGCGCGGCTAGCTAGCTAACCCCCACCGTCACCACAGCCGTCACGGACAAGAAGGAGGAAAACACAATTAAGGGTGAGTGTTTAGTGGTGAGATTATTTACCGGGACTGTCCAGAGCAGAGGCGCGCCAAGGGTCCCTGGAGACACGCGTCCATCAGAGGGAGACAATTCAATTAAAGGAGACAACAAGGAGAGAGCGGAGTGCAAAGCAGAGGAGGGCTACAGCATCTGCAGGGGTATAGCAGCAACAAAACCAAGAAATACATTTTATGGCCAATATTTCAAGAAAACTGGGGTGGTAACACTCATATTTGCAAGAGTGATTCTTGTCCCAGCAAGACCAGACCACTCTCTTGGGTTTAGGGTTAGAGTCTAAACCCCCAACAGCCAAGACTCTTAAGTTTAGGCAAGAGTTAGAAACTATTTACTACTACTAATTATCAGGTTTGTATAAACTGTATAATCTGTATAAAATAATAAAGAGTGCTGTGATATCATTTGAAATCCAGTGAAGTACATTTTGTTTAGATGTAACAGTACATAGTTGGAATACCTTAGAACCTAGGAATAATTGGGTTGTTTTCAGATATGTTTTACAGTGTGGCATCTGTAGATGCCTAATATTTTGTAATTTTATACAATTTTATATTTAAAAAAATATATAAAAATTCTGGCCTTAGATTATAGGCCTAATCTAAACCCTAATCTCTTATGAGGTCATATCCTTGTGGGTTAAATTACTCAGTGACACTGCGGTAGAGTGGTTAGCACTCTCTTTACAGCAAGAAGGTCCAAAGTTTGATTCCCAGAACCTTTTTTGTGTGGAGTTTGCGTGGTCTTGTTTCCAAAACAGGGCTGGCTCTAGATCTTTAGAAGGTTCCGCTGCACTGAAACTATTAACATTCGACCTTGAAGAAATACAGTTTTGCATTTATGGAATGAGTAAGTCCATTCATGTTCTTAAAACTTCTCCAGATCTGTCTCTTGCCAGCTGTGATCTGCTGACCACATGCTCTACAATAGTGACATTGTGGTAAACCATAGCCCCACTCCACTCTGTTCCACTCTGCTCCACTCTGTTCCACTCTGCTCCACTCTGCTCCATGAAGCCCTGTCAGATGAGGTAATCCAGCCATAGTGATTAGGAGGCCCACGAGGACTTCAAGGCTGTCCGGCTCTGCTCAGTGTTGTGCTGAGACTAAGCACGCTCGCCCAGATCGTCTGCCCAAACTTTTGTGACAACCCAAGATTAATGACGAGGCACCTGCTCCTCAAAGGCCAGCTGTAATGGCTCTCATGTGCGCCCCCTGCTGTTCCTCTGGCCCTAATGCGGCCCAGATGTGGTGGTGTGCCTGATGACACTCTCTTCCTCCGTAGATCTGGTTAGTGTCATTCCACCTGCCAGCTGACCCGTGCGTCTCACTCACTCAAAGTAAAGTTATTTTAATTTTTTCTCTCTCAATTTTTTCCCCCCACAATTTAGACAAAGGTGGAGCATATTAAAGGAACCACAATCACAACTGAACTGTGTTGCCAGTGCCTTAACCTGCAGGTAGAGACATACAAGTCTTTCTCATTCTCAGTATATGGACAGTCCATGTCTCATGTGGAAGCTCAGAACCTCCAGAATTCACTCACTGAGCTGCAGAGGCTGCACTAGCGCTGATTCATGATTAGCTGCAGGTGCTGGAGTTTAGGTAGTGATGATTCAGATCAGAGAGAGACCTTTTGGGTTTAAACCAACTGGATTTCAGCATTGAAACTGGAAACCCAAATGAGAAACTCATGTGAGGAGCAATCTGCTTTCTGATTAATAAACAACTCGGCCATCGTACCCAGTGTTTTTGTAATTAAGAATAAATCAGCATTGTGTTAACAGTAAAAGCTATATTTTTTTTTAACATATTTACCTCATATCTGTTTGTTCATGCTTCATTAATGCTCATTAGGGTGTAGCTATTTCAAAGTTGTACCAATTCCACTAATACCACCTTTATAATTCAGCCACTCTTACAAATGCTTTAATGTGTTTGCCCAGCAACCAAAGGGTCGCCAGTTCAAACCTCATCCGAATGTCTTATATCCTTTAAATGTCCTATGAGCTAGGAACCACCAGACTCCCAACTCAAGTCATTTTGAGTTCACTAATCCAGAAGTTGGTGGTACGACCTCAGCTCCCTCGGGTGCATACTGCCGATGTGTCCTTGAGCACACACTTACGTATGCTGCTTTATGAATGTGTGTGTGAATTGGGTAGAGGTTGCTAGATGTTAAGTTATTTGAGTAAGTAGGTAGAAAAAAACCTACATAATGATTGGATCTCATCTGGCTCTGACATGTGGGAATTGGCCCTTCTGATTCCCCACAAAGAATCGATTCTTCGACCCATATCAGTGCCGTACAACCCAAATGCATAGCTCTCCAATCCATTTAAAAAAACATTAAGAAACAAAAAAAAACATTGAATTTGGGTTGACTCCATGACTGCGCACTATATTTTCTCTGTTTTTGTTTTTGAAATCCTTTGAGCATATTATTATAAAAGCAGCTAGTACTGCACTGTATTCGGATCATTTCATGCTGCCCAAGTCTTTGCCAAAGCTAACAGGAGCGTTCCCATATCATAGCGCCCCCTCTGGCTGTATTAGGGCTGGTGTCGTTTTCTCAACAGACAGCTGTGGGCATCGACTGAGCGCTACATTAAGTAATGCTCTAATCATTTAAACAGGCATTATCGTCTCTGTGAGCTCTCCCTGTTAGCTAAGTCTGGGCCCGGGGCGGTGCAGCGGAGGGGAGAGAAGTTGTGTTACGCGCCGGCCGAGGAGTTGGAGGTAAGACAGCTATGGAGTGTGGAGAAAGGAATAATGTCACATTGTTGGCAATCAAAAGTACAAGTGTTTTTAAAGCAAAGTAAGATCGTAAGTAGTGCATTGTCAGTATATAGTATAACTGCATTTGAACTTCCTTTATCAGGCCCTTCTGAAAAAGAGCAAAAATAGACCTAAGAGAAACAAGGGATGTGTGTTTACATATGAAGTAGCAATGGAGCTCAACAGTGACCGCCCGCTCTGGTTCTGGAAGTAAGTTTCCCATTCATTTTTCCCACAGACTTTTCAAAAAAATTTTCAACATTGTTCCTGAGTAAAAACAAAATGAGAAACAAGAATTGTGCCTCTTGGAACAATGTGGCTCATTTGAAGAGCTTCAAACAGGTGCAGGAGACATGTGCCTTTAACAAAGTCCATCTTGAATCTAAACTATAATGTGTTATACTCTTCTGTCATCACTAAGTGGCAGTTTAATGACCTCATATGTGGACACCAGGACCTTGTAGAGAAAAAAATTGTATTGCGGCCTAGACAACCCAAAATGTGTTGTCCACATATGAGGACAGAGGTCTCAAGAGGTTAAGTCAAAAAAGCATGTTAAACCACCAGATTCAGTGAAATGCTTAGTTTACTTAGTTCTAAGTAAACTTAGAATTAAGTTATTAAATGAAATGAATAAGAAATGTACTTCCAGCACCAGGGGATGGGTGGTCACTGTTGAGCTCCATATCAGTATTGATATATCAGTACTGACTCAATACTGATTTGGGTATTGATACTGTTATACAAATATTGTTTGGACCATTTCATCACTGTTTTGGGTCAAAACGTCTTCACCAGTGGCATTTTGGACTGATCCGTGTTAGGTGTTCTGTGTTTCCTTTAAACCATTGGTTCCCAAACCAGGGTTACGCACGGGAATTTGAGAAGAGTTTTAGAAACAACTAAAATTGTCAAGCCTTTAATTAATACAATTTTTTAAATAATTTGGTCCAATCTCGCCTAAGACTTTTAAATGTGATATGCCTGCTTTAATATAATATATTATTATAACTATTAGATATTGTATGATGTGTGCAGTGTCCGCAGTGTCAAATGTGTTGGAGCAGGGAGGAACACAGCTGATCATGAAAAGTCTCAGGGGGTATGTGACTAAAAGAGCTTTGGGGAACACTGCTTTGGACTACTTGGTCCTCTGTGTTGGTATCAATTCAAAAAATGTACTATTGCCCCATCACTTAGAAACGTACAGGGCCTTATGTGGAGGCCCTGTACTCTCAGCCTCCTGATGTGAGCCACAGTCAGTCCTCTTATAGGTTTACACGAGGTTTACACAGCTGTGCATTCTGCCTCCAGTGATCCACAGCTTTCACCACACAAACAGTTACAGTTACACCTGCTTTTCCTGCATAACTAATCACTGGAGCAATGAGGGGCTTTGCTTGACATGAAAACTCAACTTCACAAATTGCTCATAACCGTAGACTGTATAAAGAAGCGGACTAAGTGAGTGTGACGTCACCCATAGCGTTCAGTTCCGGTCAAATTAAACTGATCGAGCTAACAGTTATAGAGGCGAATTTGTAGCCGAGTCCCATATTTGGAATTCTGACCGAACCAAAGAGCCAATCCGGAGCGAGGCTGTTGAAGGTAACGCCCTTTCCCGCCCACACCGCTACTTTAGCAGGGAGCGAACGCTTAGTAACACTGTCAATCAAACCTGTTACTAACTCTAGCTGGAGTGACCTTGAGGAAAGAAGGCGCCCGATTTGTCTGTTATTAATGTTCCTATCTTATATACATAATAGCAAAATAAAAATGCCAGGATCCTTTAGAGCGGGTTAATAGTTACATTTTAAGAACAAAATTGAACTGCAGCCAATGCTCACTTCCTAGCGGCTAGCGGGTTAGCTATGTACATTTATATATACAGTTTATGCTCATAACACATGGTTAAAGGATCTGTATGTCAAACTTTGAATTAGAATTTCATAAACGGAGTCCCCAGATATAATACAAACATAGAGGACATATACAGGTTTATACTATCTTTTTTTTTTTTTTTACTGTCAGTGTGAAGGCTACATAAAGTTTGGGGTAGAAGAGTTCATTTTGTCGACTTTTTTATATATATTTTCGCTGAATAAAAAGTAATCATAAAACTAAAACTATATGCAAAATTATTTATGTTCTTGCTGACTAAAACCAAGAGAAGTTTATATATATATATATATCTAAATAGAGACAGAGTCACATTCCACTTAAGCCCCAAACCAGACCATAAACAACTCACCGTCCAAGTACACGTCCCATCAAGCATCAAACATAACATTTATCAGGGTCACAATAATATAACTGATATTTTCTAGTTGACTAAAACTTATGGACTTAATCAACTAAATAAGCATCACATTTTCATTGACTATAGACTAAAACAAACAAGAATTTCTTTTCAAAACTGGCACTGCTTAAAGTGCATATGGCAGGTTACTACTCATTTCATTAAAACATAGTTAACATCATTATTTTTTAGATTTAGATTTTAACTAATTACCCAGCAACCACAATGATAACAAGGGCCAAAACTCAATAGTCATGATTATAACAATAAATGACAACACCTTTATTTTATGAATCCATTCGTTTTCTTTCGCTTTATCCAGGGCCGGGTCGCGGAGGCAGCAGTTTGAGCAGGGAGGCCCCGACTTCCTTCTCCACACACACTTCCTCCAGCTCTTCCGGGGGGATCCTGAGGCGTTTCCAGGCCAGTCGAGAGACATAGTCCCTCCAGCGTGTCCTTATTATTTTATTAAATTAATGTTTAAACTGGTTTAAATGACAGGTTAAACTACTTATTTCAGAAATAAGTAGTCAGCATCATTATCACGATGGGGTGGGGGAGTCATAATTTTACTTCCTGGTTGTACATGGGTAGAAGGTGTGGCATACGTAGAGATAATTCCATGAAACAGATGATGGCACCTTTATTTAGTTAAATCAATGTTTAATCTCTCAGAAAAATGACTTCCTTGTGCATAAACTGACATAGGTAGAGGGATTCTGTTTCTGTGCAGAACTCAGCGCTACTTCCTGTATTTTTGTATTTTTCTTCTCATCTTTTTTTCCCACAAACTGCCACTTAACTATGATAAATATTTACTACCAAATCAAGTCCTAATTAGAAAAACGTGAAAACCACCATCATATCTACTTTAATAGGTACATAAAGTTGTGGGTATGATTTATAATAATAATAATCATAGTGGCAAAAATAAAGGAATCAATAAGCAGACGTCTGGATATTTGATTTGTTTTCATCTCTCCCAGGCAGGAGGCGGAGGAATCCCAAATTATCAGGGGGTTATGGGGTGGCGTGCCCTTAGCCCCCGGCCCCCCCATCGCCGCGGTAACGTATTCAATGGCCCCGGGCGAGTGGAGCCGAGGAGAGGGCCCCCTGCATACTGATGCGCGGGAGCCGGAGCCCGTAATTGGAGCTGGAGAAGAGGCCGAGGGGAGAGCGGGGTAAGCCAGGAGACGATGGCTTTGTGCGGGGAGGGCCGAGAGAAGTCTACCCCCCGCCCCAACCTTAGCTCCAGACCGGGTCCAAGCAGAGGCAGAGACAGGGGTTTGAATAGGGGTGCGTGCTAATTGGTATCTCGCTGCTAGCTTAAAAGAGGTTTTCATTTGCCTGTTGAAGCTAATAGAGCAGCTGTGAATGGGGAAGACGGCCAAGGTGCGAAGAGGTGCGGCTTTGGAGAGGTGGTTGTTTTGACTAAAGATCAAAATATATGTATGTATTCATCTTCGTCCATCAGGTTCACATTCTGTTAGTATTAGTGATATCCTGCGTTATACCAACTAACCATTAGGTCTCCGGTTCAAACCACACCTTAGCCCATATTGTCCTTGTGCTCTTTGGCAAGACACGTACGAGCACTGTACAGTATATTGGCAAAGTAAATAAAGGGCCTCTCCACAGATCTGGCCTGTAACTTGCGATTACACCGTTTAATGCCATACTGTAGATCTTTCCAGGCAAAGCAATAACACAGCAGAAAAGTTACACAGTGCACTTTTACGGAGAGTGTCCATTATATTTACAAAATCTAGGTAAACATTTATTTATTTATCGGTTGATTGATTTATTTAGGGTTTACGCATGAATGTCTTTATGCATTTTCACTGACTGGCAACTTTTAAAATGTGAATGTGAATGGGGCATCATTAAAAAAAGTATTTGAAGAGGGGGTATTTTACTTCTATGGGGTATTAACTGCTAATACATAACATATCATATACAAACGTACATATACAACGTATACATTAGATCACCGTGTTACCTTTTATTGGCATCCATCCCGCTAACGAAACTATTGCACATCGCATTGGGTTTGTGAAGTTGTAGTGTATTGTTTTGTATCACGCTTTTGTATATTTATGGAGAATTGTCATTGGACAGGATCGTACTGCTAACCGTAAGCTCAATTTTTCATAATACCCCCTCTTTAAGGACATATACGAGAGTAAAGTTTAGTTATTTAGTTATTAAGACTCAATTTATTTTTAAATGTGTTCACTTTTGTAAGACTTATTCATGTTACATGTCCTTTACGGCCTTTGATACCTCACATGAAGGTCATTCTGCTTTCTTAGCAGCTTAGCAACGCTGTCAATCAAACCCGTTGCTAACGCCAGCGGGACTGACCTCGGGGAAAGAAGGCGCCTGATCCGTCTGTTATTAATGTTCATATCCTGAGTTACGGATACAATAACGAAATAAAAACACCAAATATAAAATAAAAACATTTTAAAACCAAAACGACGAGGTTCACTATAGGATTTACCGGGAGAGAGGTGACAATTTTTCAATGTAAAGTGAATTGGAGCCCATGATCAGTTAGGTCACGCTTGTAATTTGAAATACGAATTCTATACCCTAACTTTAAGGACATGTTATTTTAAGCCGTGGGTCGTAGATGCCAATACATAGCGACAAAGATGCTATCGCTCTCACAGCCATTGCCAGCTTTACGGGATTTTCATAAACATACACACTTTACGATCAGTGGAAAACATGAAGGACAGCCATTATTCTGAGCATATCATTATCATCATGCATAATCCACGTCTCGTCTCTTCGCTCTCTCACAAAAGCGTTTAAATAGCCGTGTTAGCGTACAATGTGGTGAAACATATGCCCAGCAGAGCCCTGGCTGCCTGGGAGAAGGGAGATTGGTAAATACTATTTTAATCAGCGCACATCGCAGTTAATTAAGAAAATTACACTGACAAAACGCTCTGAACAGCGTCGCAATCCTCCTCCAAAAAAGTTACATAGTAGACCAAGATTATAAAGTGTAACCCTCATAAATAAAAGACAGCACCTTTATTTTATTAAAAGAAGGTTTAAACTGGTTTATATGACAGGTTAAAGTCTTAATATCATAGAGCAATCAAGCTAGCATGAGAGGATCTATAAACTGGACTGGCCCCACAACGCCATGGTGCACTGAGATGGTATGAACGTGAGCCAGAGAGTTAATCTGTGGTACAAAATGCTGAAGGCCCTGCTCTGGTGATGTGACGTTCACGGCTAAGCCAGAGAGTTAATCTGTGGTACAAAATGCTGAAGGCCCTGCTCTGGTGATGTGACGTTCATGGCTAAGTCGGTTCCTTTAGGTTAACAGTTGGTCTCACTTTTTAAAAGAACCCAATCTTTTTCTTTCTAGTTTTTATGCATTTTTATACTGGTTAACCCTGAACCAACACAAGAATCAACACAGAAGTAAATCAGATGACACGAGTGAGAGGTTTGTGCACAAAAAACATATCTGACATTATAATAACAGTTACTTTTAAAAAAAATATTATTGTTGTGTTTTATTTATACATAACCAGGTAATTCCTGCTAATTACCTAGCATCCACAACGATAACAAGCGTCAAAACTCAATAGTTATGATTGGACTAATAACAATAAAAGACAGCACTTTTATTGTATTAAATGAAGGTTTAAACTGGTTTATATGACAGGCTAAACTACTTATTTCAGAAGAAAGTAGTCTTAATATTACAGAGCAATCAAGCTAGCATGAGAGGATCTATAAACTGGACTGGCCCCACAACGCCATGGTGCACTGAGATGGTATGAGCACGTGCCAAAGATGTGCTCTAGTGATGTGACGTTCATGGCTAAGTCGGCTCTTTTGAACAGTTCCTTTAGGTTAACAGTTGGAACTGGATCTTTTTCTTTCTAGCTTTTTAGGCATTTTTATACTGATTACCCTGAACCAACGCAAGAATCACCACAGAAGCAAAGTAGACAACATGAGTGGCCACTTTGTGCACAAAAACATATTTGACATCATAATGACAAATTATTATTATTATTGTAAAGATGTCTGTGTAATCCCTCAGTCGTCCAGGTCTGATCCATAGTAAAAGCCAAATTTAAATCTGTCAACTGGACAAAAGTTGTACGAGTGAAGACATTTCACTGCTCATCCAAGCCGCTTCTTCAGTTTTGGTCAGATTACAGGTGGACACTGCCTTATATCTATCTGAAGGGAGGGGCTAACTACACTGAAACTGAAACCGGCTAGTTCCATCAATGGAACTAGCCAGGGCCATTAAGGCTGAATGGAGGCTCGTCAGGCTGAAACTCTAAACAATAGCTGTTTACAGTTTCAGTGTACTTAGCTCCTCCCTTCAGATAAATATAAGGCAGTGTCCACCAGTGATCTGACCAGAACTGAAGAAGCGGCTTGGATGAGCAGCGAAACGTCTTCACTCCTACAACTTTTTGTCCAGTTGACAGATTTAACTTTGGCTTTTACCATATATTATTATTGTAGTGCGTTTGTTTTAGATTATGCATCATTTATGCAAAAGGTAAACACACTCCCACTCTCAGTTTGAACCATTCTAAACAAATCTTAGTTATTGTCAGAGCCAAAAGCCCCATGCACCGATCTTTTTGTATTTGAGCAAAATGTGTCTTGCCCCAGTACAGATATTTTGTATACGCAGCTCTTGAGGTCAAAATAAGTCTGTGTGTACTGTCTGCATCTAATTCTAAGCTGTTTTATTGTTTGATAATCAGGAAGTGCGCAGTTTGCATGCTAATTGTTGTTAGCATTAATGTGACAGCACACTCCGCTCTGGTCTCTGAAAGTTGTGAAAAGTGCTCAGGATGCTCAGAATGTATAAGCTAAGAACTGCAACTGCAAACCATTTAAAAGGAACCTAGACTGTTCTTCACATTTTAACCTTTAACCACATTTAGCCTTTACACTTCTATATCCTGTGTAGAACTGTTCAAAAACATAACTGGAGATGTCATGTCTAGACAGTTTCTCTTACAGTTATTCTTACTTGAGATATTTCGTGGACCACTACTTTCACTTCTACCTGGGTATTATTATTAAGAAGTAACATCACTTTTACTTGAGTGCGGTTGTTGGCTGTCCACCGATGCATGGCCGACAGTAGCTCCGTTGGTAGAGTTTGTCCACTGATCCGAGGGTTGGCGGTTTGAACCCCGCTCTCGACGTAAACATCATCGGTGGAGCGGTCAGATCCGGTGACCCGCGGGTTGGCGGTGCAATTCCTGTTCCCACAAATGAATACGGTCACTGTGTCCTTGGGCAAGACACTTACCCCGCTTCGCCCCCAGTGTCTGTGCACGTTGGCGTATGAATGTGTGGGTGAATGGGTGAGTGGTTCCTTGATGTAAACCGTTTACCCCGTTAACCATGTGACACTCGCGATACTTGTCTTGTTCACTTTTAGACTTCAGCAGTAACAAATACACAACATTATTACTTATGTGTTTATTCTGCGTATTGTTTTGTAGTCTTTCTTACAAATTACTCTTTTTAAAGCCATATATTCAAAACTTTCCAAACCTCCAGCTATGTTTAGAACTGCCTTCCTATCCATGTGGTCAACAGACAACTTCAGTGAGCGCTCTGTTCCTTTAGCGCTGTGTCTAATTGTGCCCGGGCGGGTGGTGACACTGTCTGCACTGGCCGGGCCTCACACGCAAAACAAGCGCTCCTCTGCTTCTGCCACTCCTCCTCAGAAGCCCACCACTCGCTCCGGGATCAAACGAGTGCCTAATTACTCCACCGCGCAACTCTTATCCCTCCGCCGCCGCTCCATAATTCCTCCCTTTTTCCTCTGCTCGTTTCTGTTTTTAATCAGCGATGTTAGCGCGTGTACCGCCACAGACCTGGTTATAAAGGCGATAATTAGCCGCTCTGGTTAATTGCCCCCTACACGTTTGCTATGGTGCTACATGCTACAAGGTGTCACCTAAGGGCAAAACATGGAATTGGGCGCATGCACTTTTCACGCCTTCAGAAAATGGCACAGACACTAAGCATTTTTTCTGGTATGGGTCTGCCACTTGGTTGTCTCCATAGAAATGATAAGGCATAGTCAGGAATGTTCCACAGTATAGCATTAAAGGTCCTCTATTTCGCAAAATTGAGTCGTGTTTTGTTTCGTTCACACGTTTGAGTTATCTTGCCTTATTAGGCTGTCTGCATCTCCAAAGCTCAAAACACTCTGTTACACTTTGTCATGTCATTTAGCCATAGTTTTAACGGCTAGTTTAGCCTCAATTGAACAGATTTACTCTTCAGTGCACTAGAATAACCTTAAGTTGTTGCTTTTATTTTTGAATATTTTTGTTTTATCTTTTGTACAGTTCAGAGTGTCAACAGAAAGTCTAATATCTGCTGGTGCACGAAGCAGTTTCAATAGCAGTAACTTCAAAATTTGCTGAATCCAGGGCTGACATGATCCAAAGGATTCTAGTGAAGGTGTATGACGTTTAAAAACACAGTGGAGCACTTCCTGTTTTACCACATGACATCATAAGGTGGAACAGTGTTTTCTGTTTGACAGAAGAACACAGCTTAAATATGCAGGGCGAATGAAACAAAACAAAACGTTCATTTTGTCTTCTTTTTAACATTAACAACTTAATTTTTTTTAAAGCAATAACTTCTTAGAGACAAGCAGGTGGTGTAAGTTCCACTAGAAAAGTTTTGAAGATTTAAAGAGGGGGTATTTTACGTCTATGGGGTATTAACTGCTAACACATAATATATTTAGATTACCATGTTGTGTACAGTTTTGTATGTATGTGTTATATGGAGAATTGCACAATACGTCCTCTTTGTTTGTTTAAGTTTGTTAAATGGATAGACTTTGGGGTTTACACCTCAAAAAGTAGAGAAGCCAGTGATGAGATGATGATAGTGATAGGACAGTAGGGAAATGATCAAACTCCAGGCGTATACATTGGTGGTGGTGAAGAGGAGGAGATGGAGAGGCTGATGAGACGGTTGGTTCTGCTGCTGCTGCTGTGGTGGAGATAGAACTGGGAATGGATGGAGCTACAAGACCAGGGAGGAGGAGAGAGAGAGTGCCTTTATATGAATTGCTTAAAGGTGATTGGTTGAGTGGAAAAGTAGAAGGCTGTGATTGGCTGACATTAACATGGAAGGAGTGTTGAAAAAATAGTCTTGCTGAAGTTGAATGTACTTAACTTTATTTGTCCAAATTTTCCGTGCCTTTGATCAAAAATAAGTTAGATTTTAAGACCATCCAAACTGCATAAAATTCTTGGATTGCAGTACCAAAAAAAAAAAATATTCAAATGAAATTCTCACCAGTCAAAATTGTCCCTAAAATTCTGACTTTGATTCTATAACCATTCATCTTTTTTTTTGCCTTGATTCTGAAATTTGTAATCTTTTCCCACAGTTTTTTTTTTTTTTTTCAAAATTCAAATTCTGCTATCTGACCATGATCTTAACTTCAGAGTGGGCCCCCCTTTAAAGCCACACAAACATGTTTGCCGGATTAACACGTCGCCTTTATTATCTTTCATCACATGTGCTACATTTGTGGGTTTATACGGCCACACGTATGCTAATGTGGATAAATATACGACTTGCCCTGGGCCGTGAATTCTAAATCAGGCTAACAACTGCACGCTAGCGGTCTCCAGCTTCTTTTAAATGCGCACACATCAAAATACATCATCTCCCAATCGCCATGTTGCGTTCCTCATCTCGCGCTTTGTTATTCCGCCACTGGGCCTATCCATATTCATCGCTGGCCTATAGAACGTGTCAGACAGAGGTGTTCTAATTGTGTCCTTGATGAGAGCCTATTAATATGGAACACTCACGCGGAGCCGTTCGGAGGTGCTTCTTTCCTTCCTTTCAGCAGACAAAAAGCAGATCTCCTCATATCTTAATGATACCTGATTCCCGAGGGGGCGGGTACGCGGCGCGACTAGCCTAGCTTCAGCAGATTCATCAAACAGAATAGCTCCTCTTCCCCCCGGAGACCCCACTCGCGTTGCGTTACATCACGGTTAATTAGAATGAAATATGCGGCGCGATTATTGCTAGCATTGTTTCCCGTGCGCTAACCGTGGCGCGCTGATGGAACGCTAAACGCTCACGCGCTAACGTTTATTTAGCGGGGATGTTTTTCAAGGCCAAGGGGAGTCATCCATTTTGCGGGGTAGAAGAGGAGGGCGCGGAGGAGCTCATGAGCAGTGCAGTCAGGTGCGCTTGATCGGCGGGTGGCCCCTGTCGGTTGCCGTGACATTGTTCGGAGGGGGGCATGAGCTGTCCTGTAGCGGTGTCAGCATCGGAAGACCTCTGATCTGAACACAACTGTCAGAGCGCACCTGGAACTAGAGAACCCGGACGCTCATCGGCGGCCCCCGGAACACACACATATCCACGCGTACACGCTGGGTTTTTAGACTTCACGGGGACGTTACGTTGACTTGCATTCATTTCCTGCAGCGCGAATATCGTCGAATAAATTATGCTCGTCCCCGTTTTTGTCAATGTCATATTTTTGCTGACTAAAACGAAATAAAAAGTAATCATAATGACAAAGTAATCATAATGACTCAAACCATTTGTAACATAACTAAAACGAAATACTGCTGTCGATATCGTTTTGCGTCAAATAATAAAAACTAAACATAGATGAATAAAAGTGATCCCAGAGCCCCAGACCATAAACACAAACTCAACATGTGTTTACAAGTCCCATGAAACAAGGACACATACACTTCATCAGAGTTAAAATAAAACACATATTTTCTGGTAAACTATAACTATTATGAACGTATCTGACTAAATTTGCTGGACATTTTTGTTGATGTAATCTTGACTTAAACTAAAAATGATTTTAGTCAAACGGCTAACTAAAACTAAAGTAAATACATTGCAGTGTTAGTGTGAGATTCAGGACAGAACCAGAGATCCTAAGGCTTTTAGTGTATCCATTACTCTGCTTACTTAGGTTGGAGTTGTTGGGTTTCAAGTTGGTTTCTAAGCAGGATTCAAACCAACGTCTTCAGTGCGCAAACTGAGCAAGCAATTACATTTCTCGTCACTTCTTCCTTTTGACTAATCTTAACCTTAAGCATAGCTCCTCCTTAAACTAAACCCTAACTTTAACCTATTCAACCCGTAACTGAACTTTAAAACACGTCATCGCTCTTTTAAGGATTTACCTGATGGGGACCTGATTTTTGTCCCCATAAGTAAAGCGGGAAGTCTGCATAAAGTGAGCGTATACATATTTCAGTCCCCACAATGTGATGAATCCCCGCCCATACCTCTGCTCTCCTACCCTCTACACACACTGCCTCTCAGATATGCTCAGACCCGCTCCACATCCCCTCACCCTCCCGTCCTCCTGAGACTGGGCACCATCCCAGCTGTTGTCTTCGTTTTAATGCTCTCGGAATAATATTAAAGTGAATCGGTTGAATGTATTAATGTGCGGGCCCCTCAGAGAGATGCTTTTAAAGGCCAATGATTTAATTCCTCCTTTCTGGATGCTGTAAAGAGCTACGGCCATTGCCACGTCTTAACACCGTTGTGCTCTGCGGGCTGAGATGAATTATTAGCACGGCGTAGCGGTGGAAAACGGGGCCTATTAGCGAGTGTGCATGTGCTGTTCGGTGTGATCCCTCTGCCCCTTTAGCCTAGCGCCAGGCCTGCTCTGATTAGCTCCACTTCATCCACACACACACACACACACGTACTGCCCTGTGTGGTACAGAGACGCCAGGCTGTGAGAGGGCTGCAGCCTCTTCATCTGACGCTGAACACTGAAAGCATCACTGTGGAACAATAAGGAACAAGTTTTACCTATGGTTCCTGAAGACTCGCGTGGATGGATCAGCAGGCAGGGCACGTTACATAGTCATAGTGTTTCAAGTACTAGCAAGACCCTGTGCAGAGAGGATTTTGGGGTTGGGTTTGTTGGAGGATGGGCTATTATGGGTCTGGAGGCGGGGCTGTCTTGGTGTTTGGAGGCGGGGCCATCTGTGCTCCTCTTGTTTGGGGTTGAAACAGAGCTCTGACCTTCTAACTTCTTCTTACAAGCAGCAGGAACAAATCAGGTGGACACTGGTGATTCTGGTATTTTGTGCCAACGCTCTCATGGACTTGCTCATGTGCTCTGATTCTGACTTTGACTCTGCTTTGACTTTGCTCTGACTCTAAATCTACTCTGACTCTGAATCTACTCTGACTTTGCTCTGACTCTGACTTTGCTCTGACTCTGCTCTGAATCTGACTTTGCTCTGATTCTGCTCTGACTCTGACTCCGCTCTGACTCCGCTCTGACTCCGCTCTGACTCTGAATCTGCTCTGACTCTGCTCTGACTCTGCTCTGACTCTGCTCTGACTCTGCTCTGACTCTGCTCTGACTCTGCTCTGACTCTGCTCTGACTCTGCTCTGACTCTGCTCTGACTCTGCTCTGACTCTGCTCTGACTCTGCTCTGACTCTGCTCTGACTCTGCTCTGACTCTGCTCTGACTCTGCTCTGACTCTGCTCTGACTCTGCTCTGACTCTGCTCTGACTCGGCTCTCACTGAGCTCTCACTGAGCTGTCACTGTGTTCTCTGGGGATGTCCGAGAACCTGAATGCTCGGCTCATGTACACATTACTGTAGAGGAGTTGTTCCTTATTCAAATGAGTTGTTGTTTCTGCAGAGCGCTGGCTCATGAAGCCTCTCACACAGAGCATTGCTTGTGTTGTGCTATGAGCCGCCTGCTCCGGGGCTGCACATCAGAGGAGCGCTGGAGGAGAGAACAGGTTGTATGGTCCGTGCACACACTGCCTGTGGTGCTGCCTGAAGGAGTGCCATGGAAACAAGGCGTGTGACAGGCTCTGGGGAGGCTCCGCCGCTGGGGCTCGAATTGTGACAGGCTGATGAAGACATCACTGTCTACCAGAGCTGCACTGATCACACGCAAAGTGTCTCTCAAATCTGCATCAGCCACGTGTAAAACAACTGTCCCAATGAAGAGCAGATGCACCCAGACACCCTGTGCAGAGAGTCCCACGGGGCCGCGCTCGGATAAATAACAATTTAAATATGTGTGTGTGTGTGTGTGTGTGTGTGTGCGCAGGGCTGTATGCACCAATCAACAACTGTCTCTGTCAGACCCTCCGTCCTGTTTAAGACACTGACAGGTCACAGCACTCCCTCACTGCTCAGACGCTTCACTGCAGACTCCCCTCTCACCTCAGGGAACTGTACTGCTCCTCCTGGATTTCATAATGACTCTTTAATGTTTGCATGAAAAATATCTTCACTTTACTTAACATGTTCTTAATTTAATGAGACATTTTTACAGGTAATACTCCCAAAGTTTTAATGGCCCTTTTGTTCTCCAAAATGTTTGAGGGGAGTCCAGGGAGCACTGCCTAATTGGTTTCTCCGTTTGGGGACACTTGATCTGGGCCTGCCGGTGAACTGCCGGTCCCCTCCCTCCCCTCCCCGCTCAGCCAAAAGCCCCCCTCACCCCCCTGAGCCCCAGCGCAGCCAAGAATGCAGAGGGTCTGTGCCAGTGTGTGGGATCTGCTCGTCAGGAGCGCGGGGTCACCTCCACAGCCTCTCACTTTGAAATGGACCCCTGGTGGCAGCTCCTGGGAGAGCGCAGTGATGTCTCTATCAACCTGTCAGAAGAGATAGCCCGGGGCTCCAGTGGGTCCCTGTGAGCCAATCAAACTCCTCACAAAGCACAGATGGATGCTCTTTCAGCAGTGAGCCACTGCTGAGAGGGACTACCCCCCGCCCCCTCCTCCAGCACACTCCCAGAGCTGGGGTCCAAGCCTCACTTCACACAACTCCACTTTATGTCACATTTAAAGAGGGCTTGTCTTTTGTCAATAGAAATGTTCAATGATGTTTTTTCCTGAAATTGAATCATGTTATATACTTGTCGAGAATTGTTACCATACTTTTAGGAGGACGAGGAGTGCAGTAGGAGGAGCGGAGAAGGAGGAGCGATGAGGAGTGAAGGATGAGGAGCGGAGGATGAAGAGCGGAGGATGAGGAGCAGAGGATGAGGAGCAAAGGATGAAGAGCAGAGGTTGAAGAGTGGAGGATGAGGAGTGACAGAGGAGGAGCAGAGTCTGGAGGTGTGTATGTGAGGACAGTGGAGCATTAGAGTGAGGCGTTTTGAAGTGATCTGCGTGCGTCCCAGTGTGCATGTGTGTGTGTGTGTGTGTGTGTGCGTGTGTGTGTGCGTGTGTGTGTGTGTGAAACAGGGCAGTGTGCAGTCATCTACAACCAGGGTTCGACTGATCAGGCCCTTTATTCAGAAAATCTACATAAACTTCAATAGTGACAAACGCAATAGGAAACGTGGTTATTAAAGTGTCATTTATGTGCAGAGAATTGTTGCCATGTCAAAAATAAAAATAAATTCAGTTCACTCATTTAATAGTAAAATAATTAGCAAAAGTATTCATAATTATAAAATAGTTTGTAATATATACAAGTATACACATGATCCGGGTTTAGAGAATCTGTCCGTATTTTCCTGACGTGTGCAGACGTTTCACCTTTAGCACATTTCTCATTTGAACTGCATTAGTCAAACTAAACCTGGAGGTGCAGGGTTAGTGGATTCATTTCTAAAGCATCTCTTTTCTTTACGTCCAGGTCTCTGAGTGACAGCACCATGTGTCACCTGCGCAGGCTCAGAGAGGGCCCTGTCAGGGGGTGTCAGAAAGCAGCGGGCCGTCCTGTCAGGTGGGTCCCGGGGCAGGAGCAGGGACAGGGGCAGGAGCAGTGGAGCAAGTGCAGGTGCAGGGACAGGGGTAGTGTGTGGTAGGGGTGGTGGTGTGGAGAGCCCCTCACTTCTTCCTCCTATGTGCCTGGCTCCCGCCCGCAGGCGCCCGCAGACTGCTGTACTGCACCTGTACAAACAAACAGCAGTTTGGTCAGAGCAGGTAACCAGAGCTCAGCAGAGCGCACGCTAATGGCTCCCCGAGGAGAGGTGAGCGCAGAGTGAGGCGAGCGAGGAGAGCCCGGAGAGCCGGGCCGGCCTGTAATGAATCATGTTTTAAACTGTGGAGCAGAGGGGATTAATCACACCGGGGGAGGATCTGAAGAGCTAGGGTCCTCCACTCCCCCGCCTCTGCCACATCAGTGTTCAAACAGGCTCTCAGACGACCTGCCAGCACCTGACAGCACCTGCCCACCTGCACAAGCACAACTCCATGCCCTCACTGAAGTTCGTCCCTCATCACGCGGGTACAGAGCAACTTTCCTCACAGCAACCTACTCCTCCTGCTTTTTTTCAGGCAAAACCTCTGCTAAATATAACATCACAACACTTTTTATCCCTCAGGAAACAATAGTAAAATGACACGCATTTATTCATGCCCCTGACTTTGTGTACAAAGAGCAAACTGCGCGTCTTTGACATTCACAAATTATTAAACTGTGCATTTTTCCCTGTAAAGTTGCAGCTGTAATTCACAAACACTGATCATATGAGGAGAGGCAGGAGGGGAGCATATGAGAGTGCCTTTTGAAGCCCGCAGAGCAGCACTGTGCTGTGAGTGTGTGGGATAAAGGTGGGCTATGCTAATTAGCTGCTCTGCATTATTAGAATGGGAGATGGGACGTGGGAACAAAGTGAGTGCATCAGAACATGGGCTGTCCTCAGAAGTGACAGATGTGGCGTGTGGGACAGAGGGCCGTGTGGAGGAGCTCTGCCTCTAATTGCCAAGTCACATTTGTGAGAAAGACAAGAGTCAGTCTGTGCTTTTTTCTGTTTGTGCACACCTATCTGAGCACACTTCTAAGCCCTCACAAACACACGCGCTCCCCTGTGTATCACATGCTCAGGTGATTCTTCACAGCCCAATGAAACATGCTCGGGACCATTTTTAGACTGTTTGTGTTTTCATGATTGGAGCTATTTTCAAGATGTACTTTGTCTTTTAAATCGGCATAAAAAAAACGATTGTCTCCCTCGGAATTTGAAAGCGAATCCTTTTCAAAGCTCAAACGCTGGTATTCCACTGGGAAGGAGGACGTACAAAGGATGAGAATCAAAAATGTATTGGGCACCTTGTTTTGCCAGCTCAGTCAGCCAAATCTGCAACAGTCCAGGCAGCCGCACATCACAGAGCAGCCGAGATGGTTACGGAGGAGGAGGAGGAGATGAAGGCGGCCCCACCAAAAACACGGAGGTGACAGGCTTGTGTGCGGTGCGTTCGAGGCGCCTGGCGAGATTAAGGTTCCGTGCCTGCTACTTTGTGTGCTGCGGTCCCACCCAGATGCACTGACATTGCCCCAACTGCTCTGTCTTCTCTGTCACGTAAATGTACCGGACACAAAGATAATGCTGTTTTCTTTTCTGGAAGTGTGTAAAGTAGAAGTAACTTTTGAAGTGAACAGTTTAATGAATTTATATCATCTTTTGAGTCTCTGAAACATGATCTGGGAGTTAGGTGCTATCCAGACTCGGTATAACTAGAATAGGAGGTGATTTCAAAAGTCAGACTTGAAAAAAGTCAAAGTGCATATAAGACACAGACAAGGTTGCCCTTTATCACCAATTCTCTTCATAGATTTTTTTAATTTTTTTTAAAGATTTTTTCCATTTCATTTGTTAATCCGCCTCTCAATCACACCTATTGGAACTTCGGAAGAGAATATATGTCTTTGTAAAGTGTGAGTACAAGTTTATTTTTTTATTGGAGGACAATTAACTGTCTATTAAACAATGTGTCCATCTCAGTTTTAAACAACAAAGAGTGTTGTTGGTGCGTATGACCAGCTAAACTTTTTTATTATTATTTATTTACAACTGCACAATCATCACAAGATATTATCCCTGTCTCTCTATGGGACTTCATAACTCTGTGTTTGAGCTACGACCGAAAACACCCGTAATTACCGATCTTTTGTTATAGAAGCGCACACTAGGCCCAAGCCAGACTGAGGTGACAGTGTCTTTGCTCGCCCAGCCGCCTGTGGAGTCACCTGGAGTCAGATACTGTGTGTGTAATAGCGTGTGTGTAAGTGTGTGCGTAATAGTGTGTGTGGCACTTCATTTCCTCCTCTCCTCTTCTGTACAGCGGCCCACCCCGGCTCTGCGCTGACAGCCCTACCACTGTTGTGATGTAAACGCTAACGACACATGCGCCGCGGCTAATATCTGATCACATATGGCACCCAGCACGACCACCGGGGGCGCGTCGCAGCACTCGCGGTCCCCGTCCCCGCTCTGCATCGCGCGACCTCTCCACGCCAAACCGCCCCGTCGCCGGCTTTCATGTCCCCTCGCCTCCATCAAACTTCCATCAAGCCGCTAATAACCGACCGGGCTGGTGCAATATGCTACTGGAAAGATCTAAGTATCTCCCCCCATCGCTAGGACTCTGCCTCGTGCATAATTGGGCCAGAGTGGCGAATCCATTAATAATCAAACAAAGCCGGGGGATATATTTCCGCAACACTTGGGAATTGCGCTACAGCAAATAATGCCGACACCTTCTGGGAATTCCCTCTTCTTCCCATCCGTATGTAAAATTGGACCCTTACCTTTTGAACATCAGAAGGCACCCTCTTGAGGAAATCCAGTATTTCATTATTGTCAATAGTATATGGGTTGCGCAGCTTCTTGGTAAATTTGTTAACGCCTGTGAAAACAAGAACGCATTAATAAATAAAGGTGTCCCAGTAAGCAGAGTATTTTTAAACCCAAATATTCAGATGAGGACAGCAAAGGTTCCACAATGTCAGGATACTAGCACAAGTACCATCGTTACAAAGACGTCATTATATTCACGGTGCTGTTTGTAGTAGCAGTGGAAGTAATAATAACAATGCAGTAGTTCTACATAGTAATCAACATGAAGTTTAACCACCAGTGAATGATACAGAGTCTTACAGACAAGATGAGAGAAGTGCTTTGCCCAAGGACCCCACAACAGGAACGAGCAACGTGATCGTCTTTGTTACTCTAATCCAGAGGTCTGCAACGTTTAACAGCAAAAGAGCCGCACTGGTCCGTTTCAAACCAAATGTCAGAAAGAGCCATATGTTTTTTTTTCCCAAGTAACGAGACAAAGTGATTTATCAATTAATTTAAAAGAAGTAAGTCAACTGTTTGCAGCTATTAAAACATTATAAAGTATATGTAACATTTTGTATTTGTGGACTCTGTGGACTTATCTGAAGTGTTTTTAGGGGATCTGGGGGTTTTGAGCAAATTATATGTAATTTCCTGCATACCCTGGTGCGTTTTATGTGTCATATTTACTCTTCTTTCTAATATAATAATAATATATCGAATTTCTATCAAATTAATACTTTTTGGTATGCTACAAACTCTTTCAAATACAAACTTAACAAATAAAGTATACCCAAAAAAAAGTCTCAATCAAAGTGCAAAGAGCCGCGCTGGAGGCTTTAAAGAGCCGCATGTGGCTCTTTAGAGAGTGGTTGCAGACCCCTGTTCTAATCCATCAGCAGGTCTTGGTGAACAGTTAGTTAAGAGAATTGGGAGTTTGTTGTAATTTAAAGGTGTATCATGTAACTTTTCTAGCAAAGGGTCTGCTACCACATCACCACTGAGATGCTACTGCTTTTCCCGGAACGTTCTAAAATATGGCATTAAAGTTATCTATCATAGACACAAGTAGGTGACACCACCTCGGTCAAGTTATAGGTCAGATCTGTGGAGGGGCCAGCCCGCTCAGTTTTTCAAGGCAGGAGAAATGCAACGTAGATACGTTTAATGCCATACTGTGGAATTGTGTATAAGCAGCTCTTAGGGTCAAAATACCGGTAAGTGCTGTGTACTGCCAGCATCTAATCAAAAAGCATTTTATTGTCCCAAAAATCAGGAATTGCAATAATCGTTCGCATGCTGGTTGTTGTTAGCTTTACCGTGACATCAAAAGTCTGCTCTGGTCTTTGAAAGTTGTGAAAAGTGCTTATAAAGTCATCGTGGTGAATAATTAGGATTCGAATGCAATGTCGTGGTGAATAATTAGGATTCGGAATGCAATGCAGCAAGTGAGAAATAACTTTGGACCGCTGTAAACTGTTTAAACTGAACTGGTTCTGTATTCCACGTTTGGAGATATACATTCCACAACATCTGCTTTAGCAGTTAAAGATCTCAGGACTGATCTAACTATAGCACAGAATACACTCCAACTTTCTGCCTTTTGTCTCCTCCACCCTGACCATCTCTCTATATTTACTTTTTAGTGTTTTGGGAGTGTTAGCTAGTACACATCCCCTCCGCACGCACAACCTAGGGAGCTCCATGCGCTGGCGGGGGGCTTGAAAGGCTCTTCTCCTCCCAGCAGAACCGGGGTTAACAGGAGCGCGTTTGATAGCATGTGCTCGGGTATCGATCGGTGCGTTGAGGAGAAGCAGTAGGCAGCGGTCTGGTTGCTGGAGGACGTGGAGGAGTTTCTGACCGCTGAGATGCTAGCGCGTTGGGTACGGCAGTGGTGGATAATGAGAGGGAGGACCAGGGGAGCAGATGCCCAAGGACATAGTGGAGTACATGGAAGGCTTTGTTTGTACAGGCTCACTCTGAGCTGCAGCTGTCTCATTAGAAGTGGAGTTTATTATGATGTGTGGTGGATACGAGTTTGGAAAGGTTAAAGGCGAGAGTGGCCGAAGATGTAAAGAGTGAGCGGTTTTATCGTGGGTGACACATTTAATTTACTTTTAAAGCAACATTGTAAGTGTTTCTGGAGGTGGCATGTCACCTGCATGATTCCGTGGAAATAGAGAGTTATAACTATACTTCGGAACATTGTCCACGGAGATCTAAAGCTATAGGTATTGGGAGCACATAACAGAGCTGGATCGTCTGCTCTTATTGGTCAGAGCTCAGAGAATATGTGGATTGTTAGACTGACAGATCTAAAACACTTAAAACCACAGTATGTTTTATTGTTCATTCTGGTTGTGTTCATTGCACTTTGTCCTTACTCTGAATAGGCTTGCATTTCCACAAACCTGACTCTTACTTGGCCTGGAGAAGGGCCTATTGTTTGTCTCCATGGCAATGTTGTTCCTTTGGCTATAATCTTCCACAGTATGGCATAAAACATCTCTCTCTCCATGGAGAATGTTCCGAAGTATGGTTTTAACTTTCTATTTCTATGGAATCATGCAGATGCCAGGTGCCACCTCCATAAAGTTACATACTGTACCTTCAAAAATAACATTAAGTAGCCACTTTGAGTATTTGTCTCCCTTACATGCAGTTTTTTTTCTAACTAAAACTACTTTTACATCAAAATAAAATAACGAGATCTGAGTAATCATATTTGAGTAATTGTAACTGATATACTACCCATTCTCAGACATGTGTTTTGCTGTGGTAGTACAGGTGTGTAGGCTTACCCCAGATGAGCACCAGGTATCTGAGGGGGATGAAGTAGAGCAGAGTGGTGGCTACAAACAGCACCAGGCCGACCAGACACGACACGAACGGCACCGACCAGTTAAATATACTGCCAAACAAATAACACGTTACCATTATGCTCTTTTATTTGAATTACTGCAGTTGAGTGGTGGAAAGTATAGAAATGAAAGTACTATAAAATAAAAGTCCTATACTTAAGTACATTTGTACACTGTAATATATTACCAAGTATTGAATTCACACATTTTCATTGATTGACGTAATATTTTCAAATCGTCATATTACTTTTTGACTCTTTCTCCGATGTTTGCGAGCTCCTCTAGGACGTTTTGGACGACCAGCACCACTTCCTGCACCATATGTATCTTATCCATCAGACCTTTACGAGCAGCATCCTGAAAAATAGAAAAAATATAAACTACCAGTTAAAAGTTTGGACACACTTTCTCATTCAATGTTTTTTTTTTTTTTTTTTCTTTATGTTTACTACTTCCTACATTTTATATACATACAGAAAATATCAAATCATGATGTATAGAATTATGTGGCAAAGAAAAAAAAAATTAAATAACTCAACTAAATATTTTTTTATATTTTATATTAAATCCTCAATCCTCAAAGTAGCCACACTTTGTTCTAAGCGCTGCAAACTCTTGGCCTTCTCTCAATGAGCTTCATGATGAAGTCTTCTGAAATGGTTTTCACTTCACAACTGTGTCTCGTCAGGGTCAAGAAATAAAAGTGCGAGGCAGTGATCAAAGCAAAGGGTAAAGGCTATTTTAAAAAAAAAAAAAAAGTTCAGTTATTTTGAGGGTTAGGGTTTTTTTGTTTACTGCATTCCACATGTCATTCATAATTTTGATGCCTTCAGTGAGAATCTACAATGTAAATAATCATGGAAATAAAGAAGAAACACTGGTAGTGTATACGATTAAATAAATCCATAAAACAACACCACAGATTCACAGTCTGATCAGACTGTGTGCAGCACTTTTATGTCCAGCATAAGATTACACACGTTTTATCTATATGCTTGAATCTATGGCTCTCACTCCGCCCTCCTCACACAGGGATAACACATGGAGATGAGCCTGTTCAGTGGAAGGTTCTGGAGGTATTGTGGAGCTTTTGAAACTCGTGCACAATAAAACTCCGGTAACAAGCACAGTACAATCATGGCACGCCTCAGTCCAGATGAAAAGTGCTCAAAATGGTTGCCGCAATCAAGCAGAGCAGTGACATGGATGGACTTAGAGAGAGGGAAGTCCAAAGATTTACATGTGAGTAGGACTGATACTTGGAAGTAGACATGGGACTGTGAACCCCAGTTTTTTTTTA
The DNA here is from genome assembly GCA_000787095.1 of Periophthalmodon schlosseri. Classification (NCBI taxonomy): domain Eukaryota; kingdom Metazoa; phylum Chordata; class Actinopteri; order Gobiiformes; family Gobiidae; genus Periophthalmodon; species Periophthalmodon schlosseri. Next base: position 1,120 of record JACM01031736.1, on the reverse strand, counting down.
ATCTTTTGTGGGATTATTTGATGGTTTGTTTTTTGTAGATTTTAAAGGTCCAAAATTATGCATTACATTGGCCTGATAATTTTACATCTTAAATTTATCCATAGTACTACAAAAAATGTTCACCAATTAATGACAATATGAACCACAACAGTTGTAAGGAGTAAATAATTATGCTTGAGGTGCTTCTTGGGGAAGAGAACTAGAGCAACACATTTACATACACATACACAGATATCACCGAGTGAGAGTCAAACTGAGACTTTTAAATGCTTGATTTTAATAAGGCCAAAACTATCTGTACAGGCAGCTTTATGTATGATACTATATACAATAACGATGCAATGCCATGTTTTCTATGTTACTTACTTAAAGAAGACATATCATGCTTATGTCTGCTATATGTCACCCATTATATCATTTGCACATTTTAATAAAAAAAAAGACTTCATGAAAGAAACTAGTCTCCTGACTTCTGTGTTAGAAAATAAAATTGGACAAACAAATAAGTACAAAGCAGTGGGCGTGTACCGGGGACAGTGAAAACGGGAGTTGATCAGCAAAATGGCATCATGAAAATAAGCAATTAAAGATTGCTCAGACATTCACAAATCACTCCAAAAACAATTTGGAGAGTGTAACTATGCCATGGTTAAAAGCTCTAAAAAAATAGATTTTGCAGAATAGCTTTAGTGTTTTATATAAACAGCTTTCTCCTTTTTACATATTATAATATTGCCTTTGGTTTTTAGGTTGATTTTTTAAGATCTGCCCAGGGACAGGCTAATTCTGGTACATTTATAGAAATGTTTATTAATGTACCGTATTTTCCTGACTATAAGTTGTACTTTTTTCATATTTTGGCCGGGAGTGCAAGTTATACTCAGATATATGTGAAATTATTAAGATATATAATTTCACATCTTCGTTATTGTTTTTTATTTATTTATTTATTTATTTGGTTGGGACATTGCACGTTAATGAACAGACATGATTTAACATGAGCGTAAACACGCCAGATTATAACCAAAGGCTAATTTCCATCCGTTGTCCCAAGGGCTGGGGTCACAAAAGGGTCAAAACATTGTCACACTGTCAACTGCGCGAGGGCACTCTAGGCTTG
>JACM01001841.1:0-19690 GCA_000787095.1 Periophthalmodon schlosseri | reverse complement strand
TTGAGATACGAAACTCAAATGTTCATGAAAGTATAACATTACAATTTAGGTTATCAGATATACTTCAGTTGGACACAACAGTAAATAACCCTTATTACAACATAGTTTGCAAGTTAAAATTTTTGTTGAATTGTAATAAATCAAATTGTATGTGTTTTTGTGTGCCTGACGGGGTTGACAATAATTGAGTTATACTGGTAAATATGCCATTTTTTGAAAAAAAAAAAAAAATGTATTTAAACCCTCTTGCTTTGCATTTCTGAACAGCTCATACCTTACTCTACAAAGATCTATAACTCTCATAACTGCAGAATGCTTTTGAAAAAAATCATTCAGTAAAAACATTAAAGCTTCAGAGGGGGTATTATAAAAACTTGACTTTTTGGAGCTTGCTACCATGTTATAATGTTGTTCCTTCATCAAAAGCATTCTTGAAGAGATTTTAGATGTCACCCATTTATGTTTGAGTATTTTAGCGAACTCTCTCAGGCCCTATTCGAACCCTCTTTATGGTTAGCTGTAAGATTCAGTTCAATGGTCAGCCTACAAGCCTACGTCACCCATGCTCCCACACGACAATTTTCCATAAATATTCAAACGCATGATACAAAACCATACACTACAGCTTCACAAACCTGCAATAGTTTCATTAGTGGGATGCATGTTGATTGTAAGGTGATAGCGCTCTGAAGGGGGAGTGACTGATTAGTGGTGTGGGAAGCAAAGGAAGAGGAGACTCAGAGCAACTGAAAGTGAAACTTATAAAATATACTTTTTAAAAACAATAAAAGGTGTTAGCAGTCAATATCCCAGTAAAATACCCCCTCTTTAAACATTCAGCATAGTTCAGAAAGTACATGATGAAAATGGGAAACTCCAGAAGCACACCTGAGCTTTTGAATGGAGACCAGAGAATTTGATTAACATGTGCTGCAACCTGTTTCAGAACTCATGGAGCAGAGACACAACACAGAGGGAGGATGTCACTGGTCACATGCACATGTGAAGGCCCACTCACATGTGAAGGCCCACTCATGTCACACAAGACACACAGCTTGGACTACTAGTGTTTGTGTATTATCTCTACATTTGCAACATTTGACACAGAATACACTGGCGCGCTGTTATTCAGCTGTTATGTTAGACCCAATTATTGTCCATTATGTTAGCTAATGGCTATGCATAATGCACTGAAATATAGTTATTGTCACATTTTAAATGGGGACTGTATTTAAATAAAATACGGTGTACCTAATAATCTCACAGCCACATCTGACATTAAATATGGAGAGGTTCTGATAGATGAGCTGTGAGAACATTGTTAAAACCATACTTAACATTCTCAATGAAGATAGATACGTTTCATGTCTAACTATTTGATATTATGGCTAAAGGAACATTTCCATGGAAACGAGCAGGAGGAGACCCTTCTCCTGGCCAAATAACAGTCATGTTTGTGGAGATGCAAGCCTGCTTACAGTAAGGACGCATGGTTTTCTTAGTTTTTCAGTGCAATAAACACAATGAAAAAACATGCTTTTATTTTGGTCAATTTTTTTGGGCAAAAAAGTTATACTATGGCTTTAAAAGTGCAGGACAACATCACAGGATGTGCTTCTGTGACAAAGTACCTCTATGTGTCTTATTTGTGTTACATGTATTCAGTATTCTGTCATGTATATTTATATGTACATGATGCTTTTATGAATATATATCAGTGCAAGTGTACAACAGTGTAGCCCAAAATATGACAATAAACCAGTCATTTTGTATGTTGTTTACTTTATTTGTACTGAAGTGGGTGAAGCCAGCCCGGCCTCCTTCCTTGTGTCTTTATGGTATAAATAAAAACAGATTGCAGTAGTTTTGACTAGGTTACATTCAAGACTTTCATTATTTCACAAATATAGCTTAAGTTTTGGTTCTAATACCTTGCATGCCAAAGATATGAGCGATTTCATTTTCTATTCGCTTAAAAGCATTTTCAGCACCTGAAAAGCTGATATCACTTCTGGCGGAATTCAATGCAATCTCCCATAGGGACCTCAGATACTAAAAAAACAAAGTTGTGACAAAACTACAATAGATATCCAACCTCTTTTTCCAGTGCGAGCAGGGCGTGGGAACCTGTACAACATATATTTTAAAGTTTGGTTTTAAAACCTTGCAGGCCAAAGTTGTACGTGTTTTGATTTTTCATTGCCGTAAACACCTTATCAGCGCCTGAAAAGCTCATTTAGACCAACTTCATAATCATAGCATATAAATGAACAGAACAGTGCTTCCACATATTGTGGGTACTTCTCAAGTGAAAATTAGTAGACTCCAACTACAAGCTCACTGATAACTAGAATAGTGTGGCCAGGGCAGTTATGTCAAGTTTGGTGGAATTCAATGCAATGTCCCATAGGGATCTCAGAACCTACATATACAAGCTTTTTGCTGTGCAAGGAGGGCATGGGGGCCTGTACAAAATACTTTTAAAAGTTTGGTTTGGCACCTTACATGATAAGCGTTTTCATTTTTTATTGCCTTAAATGCATTATCAGTGCCTGAAAAGCTCTTTTAGACCAAGGTCATAATCCTACTGTGGTATTCACCGAGGATAATTTTGAGGATTTAAGACCCAGGGGTCACAATCAAATTTACAAATTAAAGACACCCAGGTAAGGTTCTGAATTAAAAAGATGACATGAAAAACAATTAAAATGATTTTATTTAAAAAGTTCTAAAACCAAAATGAAGGTCCTTGGATGTAGCTGAAATAATAGTGGCATAGTTAAACAAAAATATACTTTTCTAAATTTAGTTATTATAACAAAATTTAAGTAAAAGTTATAAAAAAAGAAGGTATAAAAAAGGTATAAAATTTGAATTTTATTACAAAACAAAAAAGCGAAAATATGAATTACTATCTAAAATAGGCCTAAGAATTAAAAATTAGCACAGTTTAAAATGTATAACAAAAAAAAACCTAGCTGTTTGGGGCCACCTGCGGTGAGCAGACTATCGATGGTGTGCCCAGGGGTGCTACCACATACTCACCTCAGTGGACACAGCAGGTGGCACGCTAAATGAAAAGTGCAAAAACTAAACTTGTGATCCCAGTGCACTAAATCACATGCAAAGGAGGGGGAACCTCACCAACATGCCTAGCCCAACTACCTGGAGGAACCAAGCGTCGCTGAAACAAAAAGACTAAAAGGTTAATTGTATGACCAAGTTTGGTTAAAGCCTGCTTACAAAATTATATTAAGTAAAGCAAAAACACAAAACGAAGTTAAAGAAAAACAGCAAAAGTAAAACAACAAAAGCAAAGCATCAAGGCCAAATCAAACAGGAAAACAAAACAACAAAACAGTAGCAGGTTTAGCTACCCTTTAATTACAACCAGGAACTAAACCAGCCCTCTGTAGCAGATCTACCTGGAGTAGATGAGAACAGGACCACTTACAATTATCCCAAAAAAAGTAAAGGCACAGTAGCAGATGGTGCAGCAGTAGGCCCCAATATGCTCCCAATATGGCCAGCTGCCATATTGGGAGCAGATGGCTTAAGTAGGCCATGTCCCAGTTCGCCAAATGCACAGTTCGAAGTACCCTTCGAAGTACCCTTCAAAGTACCCTTCGAAGTACCCAGCTAACGTGTAGCCGCCATCGTGCCGAAATGGAACAGGCTTACACCACAGAGCGTACTTCAACCGCTGTCTGTGCGCTTGCGAAGAATTTGGCTCCGGTGAATAAGTGCCCATTCTCCCCCCTCAGGCGGATAAATTCTGCCGTCTGCTCGTCACTCCCTAAAGACAAAAGAATATTCTTAAGTAAGAACGAATATTACTGTAATGTAAATACATTACGATAGCTACATTAATATACAAGTGTAAGGGATAATTCCGCTAACAGTTTGGTTAGTTACACAGCAATTACTGTAAACCCAAATTAATAGGACTTCACTAAAGTTGAGTCGCCTCATACATATCTTTATTCAAATTTTAACAGTTTCATGTAGCACTGTTGTAAGTGACGTAAACCAGTACTTACATTTGAATGTGTGCTCGGATGCACGCTTCGGCTACGGTCGATCTTCATGGAAACATTCGAACGGTGCATTTAAGGGCACTTACGTAACTTCCAGTGCGACAAAGGCTGTCCCATTTCATGCACCTGACAAATGCGGCCGAAAATGTAAGCAAATCTGAGCACACTTTACGCACTGCTATATCCCATCATGCACCGCACCTACGCAAAAAAGAGATGAAAATGGAGTCTGCTATGCAATACATGTTCAAATGTAAGTACTGGTTACCATCACCTACAACAGTGCTATTGATATCCAAAGGGAAACATTAATTCCTTACTTCATTCAATCTAAACAGAAATAAGCGGCTGCGACGACAACACCTTGACTGAAATAATAAAGAATTAAGAATAAAACTGTAATTATTTCAGTGTCCATTTTACACCTTTAGATCATGAGTCAACAGCCGTATAACTCATTAGTGAGCAGCCGTCACGGTTGCTAGGCGACGTAATGTAAGCTATGTAACGTAAGCGCACAGACAGCGGTTGAAGTATTCTCCATGGCGTAGGCCTGTCCCATTTCGGCTACACGGAGGAGTACCCTTCGTCGGGCGGGTACTTCAAACGGTATTTCGAAGGGTACTTTGAACGGTGCATTTGGCAAATTGGGACACGGCCCTCGTCTCTAACTAGGAGGGTGGGATCAAGGGTGGAGCCCATAGGGGTGATTTCAAAGGCAGCAGGGGAAAACAGACAACCCCACTACACTATCACATAAATGAACAGAACAGTGCTTCCACACACTGGGGGTGCTTCTCAAGTGAAAATGAGTAGAATCCAGCACCAAGCTCACTCATAACTAGATTTCTGTTGTCCAGCCATTAATATCACTTTAGGTGGAATTCAATGCAATTTCGCATAGGAACACAGAATTTAAAAAGTGAAATTGTGGAAAAAAAACTACAATAGGTATCAACACATGTTTGTGGGGATCAGTAGAACAAACTTTTGAAATTTTGGTTCTATCACCTTGCATGCCAAAGTTATAAGAGTTTTCATTTTTATTATTAATTATTTTTATATATTTAATTAATTGAAGTTACTCCTATTTTTTACGGTATATTTTTGTTAGTTCAAATTAGTTAGTAGTTGAGGGAGAATTCTCGCCTATTCTTTGTAAGTTTTGCTCTTGTCGCTCTCTCTCTCTCTCTCTCTGCTCACCGCTCTCTGCTGGTCTCCATCGGTCTCCGTTAGGCTCCCATGCACCAGAGTGCGCACGTCACTCCATGTGCTCTGGGTCCGGCACTGCTCCCTGCTGGTGTGTCCATACTGGTTCCGTAGCTTTTGTTAGCTTAGCTCCTTTGGCCTGGTGAGTCCAGATGTCCTGTTTTCGTTCTTTATTTTGTGTAGGAAAAGTTTATGGGTTGTGTTTTCGTTTAGGGTAGGGCCGGGGGGGGGCTGTTAGCTTAGCTCCTTTGGCCTGGTGAGTCCAGATGTCCTGTTTTCGTTCTTTATTTTGTGTAGGAAAAGTTTATGGGTTGTGTTTTTCGTTAGGGTAGGGCCAGCGGTGTGCCGGCAGCTCTTACGGCCCTGTATAGGGTTGGCCTGCCCAGCACACCGTCCTTATTTTACGTTGGCCATTTCACCATGGTCTTTTTCCTTTGTTACTTTGTTTTTTTTCTGGGGAACGGGTTTGGTAAAGGTTTTTTTTTCAACAGCTTTAAAAAACTTAAGAAGAACCAGAAGTTAAGAAAATAATAAACAGCATTGAACCCTTATCTTTGTTCTCCTGTGTCCTTCTTAAACATGTTTTGATCCACCCTTGGGTCGTAACATATTTAAGGGGGCTTGTCAAAAAAAATTCTGAAAATCCTAAAACGTAGTCATATTTGTGCCCTTTGTTGCCTTTTATTTGTTTTGCGATAACTTTTATGTTGTGCCACTTTTGCATTCGTGACATAATTGGGCAATTAGTTATAACTTTGGTTGTAGCAAAAGCATCTTTTGTGATGTTTTTCCGAGTTCTTTTGTGCAGGTACAGTAGGTCTTTCGGTGTAGGGAGCTATTTTGTGCGTGGGTTGTTTAATTGTTTGCCTTTGATTGTAGGCTGCGGGATTCTAGGTGGAGATGGAGTTCCACCTAAATGAGTTTGTTAAGGCACCCACTTTGGAAGCCTTTCATAGGTGCACAAAGGATCAGTTACTCCTTTTAGCTGAGCATTACAAGGTTGTGGTCACTAAAAAGGCGAAAAAGTGAAGGTGAGGTGTTGTCAGCATTTGTTGAGCGTGGCATTTTTCCTGCGGCTGTGTTGCCTAAAAGCCCACGTTTATCCTCGTCTGATGCAATAGATGAGGCTGTCCATCAGGAGCTTGAAGTCGAGTTAGGAAGACTGGCATTACGGGAAAAGGAAGTATATCTGGAGCAGCAGAGGCTGGAGAAGCAAACTGAAATTCGACTACATGAATTGGAGCTTGGGATTGGGTGACATGAGGCCAGATCGGGTATGGATTTTGACGTGAGTAAAAATATACGTTTGGTGCCTCCATTTAATGAGAAGGATGTTGAAAAATACTTTACAGTTTTTGATAGAACTGCTGAAACATTAAAATGGCCAAAAGAAGTGTGGACTTTATTGTTCCAATGTACTTTAGTTGGCAAGGCACAAGAGGCCTACGCGGCGCTCTCCGGTGAGGATAGTTTAGATTTTCAGAAAGTTAAATCTGCTATTCTCCGTGCTTATGAACTTGTCCCAGAAGTGTACTGACAAAAGTTTTGTAAGTTGAGGAAAAACTACAATCAGACTTATGTTGAATTTGTGCGAGAGAAAGAAATTTTGTTTAACAGGTGGTGTTCCTCTCAGAATGTAAATACTATTGATCAGCTAAAACAGTTAATTCTGATGGAAGATTTGAAAAATTGCCTTCCCGAAAAAGTTGCTGGATATAGTGTCTGACCAAGGAACACAGTTTACCTCCCAAGTCTGGCATTCCTTCTGTGAAGGGCTGGGGGTGACAGTAAGTATCACTTCTGGCTTTCATCCCCAGACTAATGGACAAACAGAACGGGCCAACCAAGATCTGGAGACTGCTCTGTGCTGTGTCGTGTCCTCAAACCCCTCTACCTGGAGTGTCTTCCTTCCCTGGGTTGAATATGCTCACAACTCTTTGGTGAGTTCCGCAACCGCTCTGTCCCCTTTTCAAGCCTCCCTAAGTTACCAGCCTCCACTTTTTCCATCTGAGGAGATGGGCCTGGCGGTGCCCTCTGTCCAGCACCATCTCCAACACTGCCAGAACATCTGGAGAAAGATCAGAGCAGCCCTTCTCCAATCTAGGGCCAAGACAAAGGCAGCAGCAGACAAACACTGCTCCCCCGCTTCTCAATATCAGTCAGGTCAGTCTGTTTGGTTATCCTCGAGAAATATTCCGCTTAAGACTGACTCCCGCAAGCTCTCTCCTCGTTTTTTGGTGCCCCTCAAAATCACCAAGGTCATAAGTCCATCTGCTGTGCGCCTTCAACTACCTCCTTCCCTTCGCATTCACCCCACTTTTCATGTGTCACAACTCAAACCTGTTCTCTCCAGTGATCTGCTGAAAGCAGCCTGGTGCCCTGGAGACTCCCTGGTTCTTTGACCAATATCATTGTTATTATTATTGTTTATTATTATTATTATTATTATTAAACAACTTAAACTCAGAAGCCCCTTATGATCAGAGAAAAATCAAGGCTTGCTACGTCGCTCAGACCGGCGTCACCGGAGCCCCACCCTGGTGGCCAGGCCTTTCCCCACGGGGCCCGGCGGGGCTCAGCCCGAAGGAGCGACGCGGGGCCGTCCTCCCGTGGACCCACCACCCGTGGGAGGAGCCGTAAGGAGCAGGTGACGTGGGGCCGTCCTCACGTGGGCCCACCACCCATAAGGAGCCGGTGCAGAGCGATCTGGGCGGCAGTCGAAGGAGGGGGCCTCGACGATCAGATCTTCGGACATGGAGACTGGCTCTGGGGACATGGAATGTCACCTCGCTGGGGGGGAAGGAGCCTGAGCTTGTGCGGGAGGTTGAGCATTACCGACTAGATACAGTTGGCCTCACCTCCACGCACAGCATGGCCTCTGGAACCCAACTCTTTGAGAGGGGCTGGACTCTCCATTTCTCTGGCCCGCGGGGAGCGGCAGCGAGCTGGTGTGGGCTTGCTTATTACCCCGCAGCTCAGCCGCCGCGTGTTGGCGTGTTGGAGGGTTGTTTCCTGCGCCTTCGGGTAAGGGACAGGTCTCTCACTGTTGTGTCGGCCAAACAGCAGGGCAGAGTACCCTCTTCCTCTATTGTCGATGCGGCTGATCGCAGCTGTGGTCATAAGGTCTGCGGTGCTTGTCGCGGCGGCAACCCCCGAACCCGGTGGTGGACATCGGAAGTAAGGGATGCCGTCAGGCTGAAGAAGGAGTCCTATTGAGCCTTGTGTGAGCCTTGGCTTGTGGAACTCCTGAGGCAGCTGACAGGTACTGTCAAGCCAAGCGTGCCGTGGCTCGTGCGATCGCAGAGGCAAAAACCCGGGGTTGGGAGGAGTTCGGGGAGGCCATGGAGGAGGACTATCGGACTGCCTCAAAGAGATTCTGGCAAACTGTTGCCACTGCTTCACCAACACTGTTTACAGTGCGGGCGGAGGGCTGCTGACCTCGACTGGGGATGTTGATGGACGGTGGAAAGAATACTTTGAGGATCTCCTCAATCCCACGTCACGTCTTCCGAGGAGGAAACAGAGACTGGGGACCCGGTGGCGGACTCGTCCATCACCCTGGCTGAAGTCATTGAGGTGGTTGGCAAGCTCCTCGGTGGCAAGGCTCCGGGGGTGGATGAGATCCATCCCGAGTACCTCAAGTCTCTGGATGTTGTGGGGTTGTCTTGGCTGACACATCTCTGCAACATCGCGTGGTGGTCGGGGACAGTACCTGTGGAATGGCAGACCGGGGTGGTGGTCCCTCTGTTTAAGAAGGGGAACCGGAGGGTGTGTTCCAATTACAGGGAATCATAATCCTCAGCCTTCCCGGTAAGGTCTGTTCCAGGGTACTGGAGAGGAGAATCCGACCAATAGTCGAACCTCGGAGTCAGGAGGAGCAGTGTGGTTTTCGTCCTGGTCGTGGAACACTGGACCAGCTCTACACTCTCAATCTGGTTCTCCTTGAGGGTTCATGGGAGTTTGCCCAACCAGTCCACATGCGTTTTGTGAATCTGTAGAAGGCATTCGACCGTGTCACTCATGGTGTCCTTTGGGGGGTGCTCCGGAAGTATGGGGTCCGGGGCCCTTTGCTAAGGGCTGTCCGGTCTCTATATGACTGGAGCAGGAGCTGTGTTTGCATTGCCGGCAGTAAGTCAGATCTGTTCCCAGTGCATGTTGGACTCCGCCAGGGCTGCCCTCTGTCTCTGGTTCTGTTCATTGTATTTATGGAAAGAATTTCTAGGCCAGGGGCTGGAGGGGGTCCGGTTTGGGAACCACAGGATCTCATGTCTGCTGTTTGCAGATGATGTTGTCCTGATGGCTTCATTGAGCCAGGACCTGCAGCAGGCGCTGGGGTGGTTTGCAGCTGAGTATGATGCAGCTGAGATGAGAATCGTCTCTTTCAAATCCGAGGCCATGCTTCTCGACCGGAAAAAGGTGGCTTGCCCTCTCTGGGTGGGTGGTGAGTCCAAGTGGAGGAGTTCAAGTATCTCGGAGTCTTGTTCACGAATGAGGAAAGGATGGAGCGTGAGATTGACAGGCAGATTGGTGCAGCGTCTGCAGTGATGTGGTTGCTGTATTGGTCTGTTGTGGTGAAGAAGGAGCTGAGCCGAAAGGCAAAGCTCACGATTTACCAGTCAGTTTATGTTCTGACCCTCACCTCACCTCACCACCGAAAGGACAAGATTGCAGATACAAGCGGCCGAAATGGGTTTCCTCCACAGGGTAGCTGGGCCACCCTTAGGAGATAGGGTGAGGAGCTTGGTCACACGGGAGGAGCTCGGAGTAGAGCCACTGCTCCTACACGTCAAGAGGAGCCAGCTGAGGTGGCTCGGGCATCTGTTCAGGCTGCCTCCTGGACGCCTCCCTTGGGAGGTGTCCCAGGCATGTCCCACCGGGAGGAGGCCCCGAGGAAGACCCAGGACACGGCTGGCCTGGGAATGCCTTGGGGTCCCACTGGAGGAGCTGGAGGACGCGTCTGGGGTGAGGGAAGTCTGGGAGTCCCTGCTTAGACTGCTGCCCCCGTGACCCGGCCCCGAATAAGCGGAAGAAAATGGATGGATGGAACTTAAACCCAACCTAAGCCTAACTCTAACAGGCCATCTAACACTAACCTAACCATATCCCTTTTATTTTTGAGTGTTTACCTAGGCTAACAAATGACACAGTGCACATGGAGAATGTTCACTAGAAGTCTATTCACAACAACTGTTTTCGGTATTATTTTGTGCAGGTATGTAGGGTACAAATGTGAAAAAAGTTTTCTGCAAATGTATATCTGATTCTATTGTTTTAAGTGTGTTGCACATTAGAGAAATATGTAAAAATGTGATGGACAATTAACATTTAAAGGTACTGACGTAATTGGACTATTGGTAAAAAGTCATATTTTATTTCATGATTGTCTTACAAAAATCCACCATACAATTGCAAGAACTATTTGCAAAGCTATTGGGTAATATTAAGAATTTTGTTATCCTATTATTATTTTTTTATTACAATATTGACATATTTAAATATTGTAATACACTGATTATTATTATCTGTGCTCACTGTGAAGGTGATGAGACAGCGTACATGCTGAATGTCCACTACAAGTCAATTCACAACAACTGTTTTCGGTATTATTTTGTGCAGAGAATAAACTACTGTCACACCAAACCCAGCAGCCTCCGTGGGTCATTAAAATAAAGGAGAAGACAAGACACACCAGTCACACTTGGAGTTCCTGGGAGGGGTACTGCAAACGTGGGCAACGTAGTGACACCTACAGACGGGTGATTGCCCTCCCGTGTCATTCTGTGTCCATAGTGAACACCATGTTCGAGCACAAGGGTGTTCATCAGTGCACATGGTACCAGGGCACACTAGGATGGAGGTTTATGATTGACTTTGTTGTCATGTCATCTGACTGGTGAGGAGAGGGCAGAGCTGTAGAGCACCTGGTGGTGAGTTGGATTCTCTGGCAGAGGTTGAAGCCGGAAAGAAGGGACATTGAGTCTGAGTGGACCATGTTCTCCGCCTCCATTATCGATGTGAACGCTCGTAGATGTGGTCATAAGGTCTCTGGTGCCTGTCTCCCTCGAGTCTGGTGGTAGACACTGAAAGTGAGGGATGCCGTCAGGCTGAAGGAGGTAGAGCATTGTTGCCTTGTAGAACTCTTGAGGCAGCTGACAGGTATTAGCAGGCCAAGCATATTGCCAAGTGGCCTGCATTTGGGGAAACCATAGAAGAGGATTATCACCTTAAGAGGCGGAGCAGTGTTTTACCAACACTATTTGCAGTGTAAACTGTCCAGTGCAAACTGTCTAGTGTAAACCTTGCAGTGTTGGTGGAGAGCTGTTGACCTCAACTGGGGAAGTGCTTGGACAGTGGAAGGAATACTTGAAGTATCTCCTTAATCCCACTGTGACTTCTTACGAGGAGGGAGCAGTGACCTAGAACTCAGAGGTGGACCACTGAGGTAGTTGTAAAGCTCGTCGGTGGCAAGAGGGTGGATGAGATCCGTCTTGAGTATCTGGATGTTGTGGGGTTGTCTTGCTGACACGGCTCTGTAACAACACATGGTAGTCAGGGTCAGCCTCCACAGAAAGGTCTATCCCTGGGACTGGAAAGGAGAGTGTGACCTATAACTGATCCTCAGATTCAGTAGTGTGGTTTTGGTGCCGGTCGCGGAACACTGGGCCAAGTCTATACTCTCCATCGGGTAACCATGGGTTCATGGGAGTTTGCCCAACAAGTCGACATGTTCGTAGGGGTTTCTAGGTCACCTGACTGACCTGACCTGGAAAAAATCCTGAAAAGCCAACAAACGAGTTTATTCTGGAAACCAAAAAGTGCATGTGATACCGGAGAACTAGGACTACTATAATGTTTCCCCTAATGTTTCCCCTAAAGACCCGGCACACCGTTATCTTTCCAGTTTCCAGTTCAGTCATAGCTCTGTGAGTGATCCGAAACAGTCCGGGCTCTGTGCACCAAGCGCTCCAACAATGACGCGGTAATTCAGCCGCTGCGATACAAATGTGAACTATCCGATGGTTTAATGCATATTCACGGGTGCAAAAGTGCTCAGTAGAGCGGCCTGTATACAAAGCGGGTATCAGCCTAATGACAAAACAGCGGAGTTGAGGTTTACTTTCCTCATTAGGCCGACTGCAGCAGCAGCATCAGTGGCGATATTCCAAAACCGCTCCACAGCTGACCGTGTTGCCATGGACATGTGCAGCGGGGATATAAAAATACAGGGCTATTCACACACCGTATTGCATTTTTGAAAATCTGCACTTTGAAGAGCGTTTATAAAACTCTTTTTATGACGTAAAAATCTGTGTATGTGGACAGAGAGCCCATGGAAATATCTGGATACGTGTAGCCAGAGCTTCTGTTTTCTAATGTTTTGCAGAAAGGAGAAACTTTGAGACTATATGATGACTGTAACTGTAATTGATAAATATTTATACCATGGTCAGTAAGAATTCCAATGTCTAGCTGCCATGCGTTAATTCTGCATAATGTGTAAGTGCTTTCCACATTGTTTAATGCTTACATTACACCTGTGTTAAAGTTATATAAGAACATAATTGTGTCCCATCACTCCTCCATGACATTGGGATTGCCATACGGACAATCATCAGATATGAAAATAAAGTCAATTTTAGTATATTATAGATGCTAGCCCTCTTAAAGCTACTCACTGGACCACAATGGTTTGTCTTTACAGCAATGTCATCATTCCAAACATCAAGTGATAAGTGATTATCAGTACAATAGGCCTATTTTCAGAGCTGTGGATTATAGCATACCTACTTTAATTTAGACTATAACAGGAAGACTATTCTAATTGTTCTGTTACGCATAAAAAGTAGTTTAAAACGTCTAAAATTCGCCTGTTTTTAATATTACATTTTGCTTGTTTATGATGTCATCTAGTGGACACTTTCGGAGTTTCAGCACGTTTTAAAAGAGAACGTTATTGAACGAAAGTAATAGTAGTAAGCAGCAGACACACAGTTTGGTTGCCTTTTGAGTCCGTAAATTTCTTTATTTTGAGGTTGCATACTTACAGTACTTACAGCTGTACTTTATTCATAATATTATTATTATTTCCAGCATTGTGCTATTTGTCTGTAGTACTAACGTTGTAATATATGTTAATTACACACAGATTGCAAAGCTCTCAAAATGGTGTCAGAAAATAGCTCCTGCCGTTATTTTTAATAGATCCATGCTCTTGCCCAGAAAGTATTTCTCCCATGGATCAATGTAACCACAAACTGCTCATGTTTGTGGTTACATTGACAGGGCACCTTCAGCTTTCACGAAGGCAATTTTTACCTATTTTCAGATCATACATTTTTTCTCAGCTCCAAAATCCGTCTGCTGTCTTAAATTACCTATTTTCAGATCATAAACTTTTTCTCAGCTCAAAATCCGTCTGTTGTCTTAAAAAACTCTTTTTAGTTGTTAGCTTTGGCTATGCTCTATGTCCGCTCTAGCTAAGCTTAGGCACTGATTGGTTAGAGTGGTCACGTGGTACAACATGAACAAGCATGTGAGCGATGTGAACGAGCCCAACTGTCATGAACGAGCTGCAGGTTTAGAACATGTCAGAAGCTCCTGGAAGCATAAACATTATCATTTATAATTTATTATTTCCTTGCCTTCTTTGCGGCCCTTCCGCTCTGCTTGCTTGCTCCGTTAGTTTATTTTCTTCGGTCAGTTAGCATAATCATGAATCATGTTACATGATTCATGAATAACACAAAAATAACACAAAAAATAACACATAACACTTGTACAGATCAAAGGGGTTTAGGCTGAACCTATTTTGCCTAACCCTCTTAACATATATGGCAGAAAATCTATTTACAGAAAAAAACAAAACTTAATATTCACACACCGATCAATGAACACATGTCAATATGCATACATATAGGTATACATCTAGGACAGTAGCTCAGTTTGTAGAGTGTTTGTCCACTGATGTGAAGGTTGGTGGTTTGAATCCTGCTCTCAACGTAAACATCGTTGGGAGAGTGGTCAGACCCATCCTGTGACCCACAGGCTGGCAGTGCAATATATTTTCCTATAATACTGGACTTATATTTTTTAAATGTGTAAACTGTTTTGGAGCCTTTTAGTGTTTCGTCCAGGCTGTTCCATAAATTAACTCCTCTAATGGAGACACATTGACTTTTTAGGCTGGTTCTCATTAGCTTTCTGAAACATGCCCAATCCTTTCAGACTGTACCTACTCTCTCTGGGTTTGAACATGTCTTGGACACATTGAGGGAGCATATTATTATGGGCCTTAAACATCAACAACATAACAGTGCAGTATTGAGATCAACAAGATCATGTCATTTTAATGTGGTTACTTTTATAAAAAGAGCATTTGTTGGTGCATAGTAATCTACATAGCTGACAATTCTAATAGCTTTCATTGATGTGAGAGAGGAGTTTACTGCCATAATTTCCATCACGGCATGCTAATAATAAATGGCACTAGTGTCTCACGTTGTATGACAGATGTAGATGATAAACTAAAAACAGATTCTATAGCTGAGAGGACTCAGCCTAAATATGCATGGTTTGTGTGTTAAACATGTGTGAATGAAACAAAACACAACTCCAGGTCTGTTTGTGATGAGGAAACTACATTATAAGAGAGATCAGAAATAGTGCAGTACAGGCCCATTAAACAGAGGTGTTACACACTACACTAGGGAATCGCTGGTTACTGAGCTTCATACAGGCATGATTAAAGCAGCACTGTGGAAGATTTCTTGTGGATGGCACACCTGCGCAACGTCATGGAGATCTGTTCTGTGGAACATTCCAGGCAAATCAATAACATCTCCATGGAGACAAGCAGGTGGTGTGCCTTCCACCAGGTGAAGTTACAGGTAAGGTTTGTGAAGAGACAAGCCCGCTGATAGTAAGCATGCATGTTTTGAAAGTTTGTTTAAGTGCAATAAAAACACCCACAGTAAATTAAAGCTTATATTTTTGTAGATGTTTTGGTTGAAATCTTACGCAGTGGGGCTTTAATATAATTTTGTAGGTATTTATGCTGGACACTAACAGAATTGCAATAGAGTGCAAGTGTAATTGTCTCCACTCCCCATACTGATAGGAAATGGACAGGCCAAGGAATTTGTACTCTCGATTAAATGTGCACTATGTAACTTTTCTGTTAGAGCGTCCACAGATTGCTTTTCTCCATGGAGATGTTATGAACTCCTGTAATTTAATAAATGCGATATGGAAAGGTTGCCCTAATATTCTAGACAAAAAAAAATAACATCACCATGGAGATAAGGAGGTAGCGGACTCCCTATCAGAAAAGTTACAGGGCACCTTTAATTTTAGCATACAAGTTTTTCATATATTTTGAGTGTGGATAAACCTGCTCCAGTTATGGCCTTCCCCTTGCTCTGGGACATATCTAATGGTTGAACATTATTTTCCCAAAAGAGCCTTGATAACAGGTCTGAATGAGGGGGGCATTCTGGCATTAGTGATAAAGACTCTTGATTTTTTATTTTTTTACATTTGTTGCGTGAAAAACATGCACAATAAAGAACCGTTATTTACAGACATATTTCAAACAAGCAAAGTCAGAGTGTTGGATCCAATCCGCAGGGTGTCCTTTAGGTCATTTCTTCAATGTTTGCTCCAATTCTCTTCCTGTACAAAAAACATGAAATCAAGTCAGATGATAAACAAACGCTACCATTTAAAGCACCAAATAAACCCACTTTGGAAGGACAAATTGGACAAAATGGACAAATGAGAGGTGACTTACTCACTCACTTCCACTGGGAAAAGTCGCCAAAACTTTTATGTAATTTGAGTAATTGAGTAATTTTCTGTCTGCATACTTTTAAGTATGCAGACAGTATGCAAATCAGTATGCAAATCAATTAGTAATAAGTACAATTTCTTTAAAAAGTTCCCCATGTACATGTAACTGAGTAAATGTAACTAAGTAAATGTAACTGAGGACTATCCACCTCTGTATGTCTGTGTATGGTTTTGTTTAGGTTTAGAAGCTTATATGCACTATAACACAAACAACTTACTTTTAAATCTACAAGAACATGTTTCTTTCAATGGGTAAGACATCATTCTCAAAAGAGGTTGAATCTGAAATAAATCATACATTCAAAAGGGGTAATGTACAATATCTAGGCTTATTATTTATGACTTCTAATGTTTCTAAATTTAAAAGGGGCAATATGCAGCTTTTCTGGTGGAGGGTGAACCGTCTGCTTGTCTCTACGGAGATGTTGGAACGCACCACAGTATGTCATTAAACATATCATTATCCATAGAGACAAGCAATGACAACACCAGGCCAATTTAGAGTTCAGATCTGTGGAGAGGCCAGCTCACTTACAGCACACATGTTTGTCAAGGATTTTTTGAGCAATTAAAAAAGCTGTGAAGGAATAAATGTTCATTCAGATACAATACCATCTCCAGCCTACCAGAAAAGTTACATAGTGCACCTTTAAAGGTCCTGTATTATACAAAATGGATTCATGTGAGCTGTAAGCCATGTTAAGTTGTTTCTTCAGCAAAAACATACCGGGAGTTGTGTTTTGTTTCATTCACACATGTTTGAGTAACCCTTTTTATTAGTCTGTCTACATCTCCAAAGCTCAAAATGCTCTGTTCCACCTTTTTAAGTTAACAGCTCCTTTTACAGTTAGTTCAGTAGAAAATGGCAATTCAAGGACTCCAAATTTTCCAAATGATTCTAGTGAAGGTGTATAGAGTTTAAAAACACAGTGGAGCACTTTCTGTATTACCACATGACATCACAAGGTGGAACAGAGCATTTTGAGCTTTGGAGATGTAGACAGACTAATAAAAAGGGTTACTCAAACATGTGTGAATGAAACAAAACACAACTCCAGGTCTGTTTGTGATGAGGAAACTACATGATAACATAGATCAGAAATAACATAATACGGAGCCTTTACTAAAAAAGGCAATAGTGTGGTGTATGTTCAGTTTTGGATGACGTACTGCAGTTGTAGAGGCGGTTGACCCGTAGAATGTCGTTGGGGCTCATCTGGGTGGCCCTCCCTATGGCCACATTGGCATTGGGGATGGGCACGATGGTGGGCTGGCGGTTACTGGAGAAGGCAAACCTGTGACACACGTACAGTATATTGTTCAGATTCTGAGCCTGAATCAGATGATGTCATTTGTAAAGGTGACTGTACCTTCCATAGTGCATGACTGAGTTGTAGTCATAAGGAGTGCCCAGGTTTCTGGTCTGGATCTTTCTGAAGTTAAACTCCATACCTGGGGAGACAGCACCACTCAACATGCCATCATAACAAGACATGGACAATACATTTGTGGTACTGGTGTTACTGGTGTTCACGATACTAAAAACTTGATTTTGATATTAAGGAATAGGCTCGATACTCGGTACAGATTTCAATATCACAATGATGAAATAGAATCAAATTTTAATATAATGACAACACTACGGAGCATACGCAATACTCAGTACTAATTCCAATACCACAATGATAATAAAAAAACCCTCTTTCTTTAGACAACATACTGTGATGTTCCACATTAAATGGTAGCACTTTGTTTTCTATTCCCATGTGGCCTTATATCTGTGTTATCCCTCAGTCGTCCAGGTAGGTCCCATAGTGGTCCATGGGCGTATACTAGTTTATGTGTCTTATATTTGTTCTGATACAGCTCAGGATCATTCTAAAGATATTCAGGAAAGGTTCATTTCTGTCCTGTGAATGGGACTTTTTTACTATCGATACTTGTTCAAATGAGTATCTAGTTTCGATACTAGTTTTAGTATTGATTAGTATGATTTTTTTCATATTTTTAACAAATGTATTGTGTTTTTCCTCACCGCGGATGACGTTCTGCAGCAGGATCCTGACATGTGTGTCCCTGTCGGAGCGGGTCTGCTCGTGGTTGAAGCCCAGAGCGTGGAGCAGCTCATGTTGGATGGTGGACTGGAAAACACAGCCCCGCCGCGCCAAAGAGACCACCTGTGCCCCCCCGCGCCGCCCCACGAACGAGAAGCACCTGCCAGACAGGGACGAAAAGGGGCAAAACATACAAGGAACTCATTAAAACCTCTATAACCAGACAGGGACTAAAACCGGTTCTCAAAAGGTCTCAGCCTGAAAAAAAACTTGTCCAGTTAATTTTTAAAGTCCACCACATCTGGACGACTGACCATAGGAGTGGGCAAACAACAACAATACAGACTTTTAATCACTGGCACATACACGCAATAATAAAAAATGTATTTAAAAATGTAATTAACTCCACTGGGGGGTTGGCTGTAGACCTCTTCATTAAAAAGCTGATCACTGACCATTAGAAATGACTGAATCTCATGTGTAGTGAGGTGAGCCCTACCCTCCGCGAGACTCGATGTCTATAAAGTCTCTCTGCCTGTTGAGAGGAGTGAAGCGCACACAGGTGGACTGAGCAAAGGAGCGCAGGCCGTTCATGATGGTGTTCCTCTCTCTCTCAGCTGCACAACACACAAACCATCACAACTCAACAACTCTGCCTAACTCTGGATTTACTCATGGGAAACACACTTGTTTACTAAGTATGCTTATTATTTGATTCTGCAACACTAGATAATTAGATCTTTGTTAGTGGTTAGAAAGCAATGCTTCATTCTAAATGTATGGTCCATGCCTAAATATATTTAACATATATTTAGGCATGGACCTTTTTTGGTACTAGTTTATAATTACTACACTTTAACTAACCTTAATAAAACATGAACAAAGACTTGATTCATAATGAACAAATAGTTTAAGAAGGAGTCAGACTTTGTAGTTAATTAAGGGGGGGGCTTAGGTGTCAGGGTATTAATGAGGTACTTAACTAAGCCTGAATCATTCTTAATAAACTGTCCATTATGAATGAATTATTGTTCATAAATTGCTCAAGTGTTCCCCATCAATCAATTGCATCAGTGCTCTTAAAGACTATTCTATCTAGGACATCTTCATATGCATTAAGAAGTGCTTTATAAATATGATATATATAAACATAATATAACTAATAGCTTAATAAGCACAAACTAACATAGCAGTTAGCATCTCTAAACTCAAGTGTGACCAATACTGTGAATAATAAATGATGTTTTTGCTCACAGTACTGGTTGGAGATGCGGTAGGGCACGTAGACATTTCCATCACTAGCTTTGGGCCAGAGGCAACCCCGCGCTGTGCACGGGTCAGCATTCTGCAGCCCGTACGGCACTGCAATGTCTCCCTCCATCACCAGGGGGTCAGCAAATTCCTTCCCTATAAAAACACCATGAGATTCACCATTCACTTCCAGATTTTACAATGGACTGTGCATATGTGTGCGTGGATACAGTTGAAACCAGAAGTGTACAGACACTATATATAAAACATATATATATATGTGTGTGTGTG
>KN468925.1:14812-39757 GCA_000787095.1 Periophthalmodon schlosseri | reverse complement strand
TATTTTTTTTTTAGTTTTTAAGTTTTTTGTACATTCTTACAAGTATTAAGTATTGTAAAAGTAGTGTATAAGTGCCTTTTTCTATGCAGAAAAGTCCATTCATAATTGATGAGTTGGGAAGCCTGTGCTGCTGGTTGCTCTGAGCAGGGAGCCTGGTTGTTTATGGAGGCCCTCAGTGGACTGGAGCGTTCCGTGGATGAGACTCATTAGAATGAATGTGTCATGTGGCAAATGGTGACAGTTGTAATGCACTGGGAAGCACTGGCCCCGTCCTGGCACTGGTTCACAGGGTGGCCATCTGCAGCCCATGACGGAGAGCAGAGCCAACATGGTGGTGTACAAGTGTGGAGGGAGCGAACACCCACAGACACCTCCTCCAATCCATTTACTGGACTGTGCAGGCAGCCATGGACGCTATTGTGTTGAGTTACATGTGGACCCATTACCCCCAGTTCTATAGGAGATAGATCCACTCTGTGTGAATGTCTTTGAGTTATTCATGGCCTAAAGGCGCCATCGTTCTTTCCCTTTTCACTGCACCATTTACTTCCATTTAACATCACTCATGGGTGAGGTAATGACAAAAGCCAATATGTAAGAGAAACTAGGAGCCACAATGGAACTACATTGTAGAATTTAATCTACACTCAGTACATTGAATCTATAATAGTTACAATGGGCATATGTGTTGAGTCAGTTATATAAGCATGGATGTTATCATTGTTAAAGCAATTTTCTGGACTTCTGTGTCCTACAATTAGCATTTTGGTGAAAGCTTTGCAATTACCGAATAATAACTGGCTAGGTCAGGGACTATAAGCCTGCTTGCCTTGGATTCAGAATACACACTTCTCCAATACCTTACAAAGATGTGAGTCTGGTCACTGTTGAATCTCCCCAGGATCAGATGAGTGTGGTTGACAGGTGGATTAGGGACATGCGTGTTCCATCCATATCAAAACAAAGAAAGGAAATAAAATATTACAGGGGACTGAAAAATAACACTGATTTCTGCAGAATCAATGAACAATGCATCAAACTGTGTTAATCTGATGTGAGAAAAAACAGGGACTATGGGGTTTTGAACAAAATAGATTTGCACTGGAAAATATCACCATTAACTTTTACCACATTCAGTCTTACAGTAGCTCCATTGGGTGATACATTTTTTTTTTTGTTCAAAAGACTTTATAAAAACTAGAATTTATATGAAACTAGAACTGCTATTATGTCAGAGGTAGACAGAATCTTTTCAAAGGCCTATGATTTGATACTATGAACCTATAGATGCTGTCATGTGAAAGAGCATTATAGCATCAGTTCACTGAACAATTCATTTTGCACTTTCTTAACAAGGCTGAGCTTAGAACAGACCACAATTGTGCACCTCTCATTTGTGTGTGAATTAAAACCCAATACACAGCTGAGGATTCAGAGAAAGCCATCTATTTCTCTGACAATATGCTCCGACCACTTGTATGAGCCAAATGGTTATTTACGGCCTGCTGTCAACACACAACATATGAACTGACTGTGAGGAGGCGGGAGATGGGTAGTTTGTCTTCCCTTCTAGACATGTTTGAGGTTATCTGAAACATGCTTTACGATGGGAGCTAGCTAAAACGCCAAGCTATGCAAGTTATTCAGGTACATGTAAATTGTTTTGCTTGGAACATTTCACAGTATGGCATAAACATATCTATCTTGTGTTTATTAGAGGTGTTTTTATAGTTAAAAAATATACCTCGAAAAACTTGCATTCTTGCTGTGAGCGTGGTCACCTCTCCACAGACCTGACCTGTAATTTGGCCTGGTGACCTCACCTGCTTGTCCCCATGGAGATCTAAAGATACAATACTGGTAAAGACCCCAAGCAAAACAATAATATCTTTATGATTCTGTACCAGAAAAGTTACATAATAGACCTTTAACAAGTTACAGTAAATCCATAGTTCAAACCAACAGTGAAGTTACTACTTGGTACAACTCATCAATTACAGCAGATCAAAGTATTTACTGTCATAAAATAGATGTGAAATGATAGCATGTTTAAGATTCATTTTGCAAACCGAACGTGCATGTTGATTTCACTTGGCAAAAAAGTCAGACATTGCCGTTAACATAAGCACAATTAGTTAGTATTATGTAATCATATGAAATCTACAACAGCTATTTACAAGTTTGGAGCGTGATGCAAAACATATCGGGTTTGGTTTAATTTCTTCTTTTGTTCTTGGTGCCAGATATAAGATTGAATCATCTTCAAAGTGGAAAGTTTGAATGTTTAAAATATGTTAAATGCTAAATTAGATTGGAGTGAAAATGACAAGTGCTAAAAATACCATGCTCAATTTTCTTTTTCGCAAATACATTTTACACAGACCATCCCACACACAGTATCTGCAGCTGCCATAATGAACACCATTTATATAGTTTTTGCTTGAAATGAGATTCTGTTGGTTTGAAACATTTGTATTTTCTGTTATCCAGGTATATTCTAATGCTATTTATTTGCATACAGTATATAAAGATTAATGCGAGTTGTGGTTGTCAGTGATGTATTGTAGCAAGATGTACTAGCTAGCTCAATGAAAAGCAGGAACAGCTGAGGTGAAGCCTTGCAACTGAAATTCTATTAGCAGTTGGCTGGTTTGAAGTTGCTATAGGCCAAAATCTACTGTGAGCCTCAGTTAAATATTTGAGAAACCTAAATTGTACTTTTTCCCCCACCGCAGTAGCAGCTGGACTGGAGGGGCGATACTAATGCTATTTTCAATCTTATTACTTTCTTCATCACAGTACTTACCGGCGGACACCTCGGAGAAATGCAGATGAGCGACTGGCTGAGCAGCACCTACAGCAATGTCCCGCTGCGTTTAGTGAGCTTGAGATAGAACGTCCTTAAAGACACAGAGCCAAGTCTTTGAAAAGTCCAACTTTAGCACACAGCTCCCAGATCCTGGACAAGCCCCCATATATTCAGTTTTAATATCTATAGTATTTTTCTTCTATCCATATCCATATTATTTATTTTGATCTGAGTAGCTTTGGTAAAAGTCATGGCAAAAAAAACCAAACTGACAATAGGCTCATAGACACTATTACATTACGATAAAAATTACACTTTGAGAAAAACGCATTTATTGCATTTAATAAGATAACATTGTATTCCATTAAATAAATATTATTTTTACAGTGCACACATAATCCTTATTTTACATTTAAGGATTATGTGCAATATTATGTAAAATTCTTCCCTGGTCGAAAACATACCTGGAGTTGTATTTTGTTTGACTGACGCTTAACGGCCCAAAAGACTTTGTTTGAATTTTCCCAGGATTGTTGCGTCACAGGTAGAAACCATAGACTATATACAAGTGGACTGAGGGAGCGTGGTGTCTCCTATAGTGTTTGTTTGCGTTCAGTTGAAGCCAATAGAGGCTAGCAGTAGCAGTACCAAGTTCCATATTTTGAATTCCAAGTGCACAACCAAAGAGACAATCAGGAGCGCGGTTGTTGAAGGTACTCTCCTGGGTTTTGGCAGAGACGGGCGCTTATCAAGGAGGCGCAATAGCTGTAAATCAAAGCTGCTGCTAACACTAGCGAGAGCAACCTCGGGGAAAGAAGGTACCTGATTGATCTATTACTAATGTTCATATCTTGATTTACGGACAAAATGGCGAAATAAAAACACATAGGATCCTGTAGAGCTTCAGAATGAGAAGCCTGACAGCAGCAGTTACAGAGAGAATGATGCAGATTTTTCAATAGATGTCAGTTGGAACCAAGTTGTTGAATTCTGCTCTAGCTTTCCAACCATGCATGTGTCCAATCCCTTTTAGTCCCTTCACTCATCCTAACTGTATCCCAGCAGCAGCCTCACACATGCACTCATTTGCCCTCACTGTTGATGACTCCAGCCTTATTTTGCACTTCTGTCAGCTTAAGTGCATCTCTAGAACGCTTCAAATATCAACTATGTCAAACATGGCTTTCTTTGGAGGACACTGGTAATAATATGCATAAGCTAAAGAGCACACAAGTCCCCTTTTCTTTAATCATATACTGACTAATAGCACTTGTTTTGCCGGAAGTAACAGCAAGTAGGTCAATGATCAGACACAGGTCGGACTGGCAACTAGAGGCGGTAATTACACATCCTTGTCACGCTGATTAAGGCAGCCATCTTAGCACTGTTTTATTATTTATGAGTAAAATAGCCTTCACTGTAGGGCCTGTGCTCACAGTTCTGTCCAAGCTAGGTCAGTTGGAGACAGTTGCCCATTTACTGCATTTCAGTCCTTACTGCTTTGCCCTTGAGCAAGACACTTAAGTTATCTGAATGTGTTAGTGTGAAGGTTGGTGGCTGGAGGTGTTGCAGGCTAGGATTTAAGTCATGCTTTCACCAGTCTGCCCTGGGGCGGCTCTGGCTAAAGAAACAGTAGCTGACAACCACTGTATTCATGAAATTGTTTTTTTCCACATTTTTTTTCCACAGTATAACGTTCACACATTGTTATATATTTTGATGATAACTGCTAACTCTCCAAGGTCACTTTCTACTTGCATTTAGACTGGCTGAGATATTTTAAGTGTGCACAAATGTTGTTGTTTGATGTTTACTTTATCATACACAGCAACTATTCAATAAAATACTTCTGAGGCAAACTTATTTCGAGAATGGATTAGAATCAGTGGCGCACCGTAGCTTGTGGATACATTAATCATGTATTGTTAGCACATCGCAGAGTTCATACAAGGGCAGCTATTAGCGCATGCATTTGTTATCTATAACACTCAGACCTACAACAAAAATATTGTTTTATTGTTTTTCCTTTTATGACTGTGATGTTTTACCGCAATAGTATCCATAGTTATAAATAACTACTGGGCCATCCAGAGAAGAATGGGATGCCAGATGGCTTTGTTATCCTATAGGAGGACACGTTTTCTTTGGCGAGCGCCCGTATACGACAAAACAAAAAAGCCATTATGGAAGAAATTAC
This sequence comes from Periophthalmodon schlosseri, assembly GCA_000787095.1. Classification (NCBI taxonomy): domain Eukaryota; kingdom Metazoa; phylum Chordata; class Actinopteri; order Gobiiformes; family Gobiidae; genus Periophthalmodon; species Periophthalmodon schlosseri. The sequence goes on along the minus strand of KN468925.1, from coordinate 34,751 downwards.
AGCATGAATACATAATTAAACATATGGTCATAGTATAAAACAATATAGTGAATTGTCTTTTTTCAAGTCTCCAAAGACATATATACAAGGCAGTATTAGTTTAAATAAGTTGGATATTTAAATAGCTATATACCCCTGTTACTTATAGAAGAATCTAAATGAATAGTGTCTTTGTTTCCAGATGTTGTTGTTCTGTACTACTACTAACTTATACCCTACCACAGTAAGAAAAAATAGGCTGACTGCATGAAACACAATTGTGCTTACATAGAGTTATAACATTACCATTTCATTTCCTTTGTTGAAGACATAATAGGTCAGGTGATACCTCAAACTCATGCAACGATCATACTATAGCATTTCAAATCAGCCCTTGAATTCCTTGTCCTGTATGTGACCTTTGGATCATTGCTTACTGACTACATTTCTGTCTGTCTAATAGGGCACAGAAACAAATCTATCTTACTAATTTGAATGCACAATGCAGTGTCTAATTATCTTGAGGTTGGTATTTACATAAGCCACCATGCTGTTTGAGGCCCCCTGTGGTGTTAGTGCATCACTTGAAAAAACAAAGGCACTTCTAAATCCGTTGCACACACGCTCATTCAAATCAAAATACCAATCAAAATACCAGCTATATCTTTGGAAGTGTGCAGTTTTAATATTGAAGGGGACATATATAATATTGACTTTTATGAGCTTTTAAACAGTGTCCCCTCATCATGACTTTATTTAAAGTTAGATTTCAGTTGGTTCATGCATGTTAAAGTAATTGTACTGTCCTGTATTCAAGGCTTGAGGGCTCAAAAAATTCCTGTTTTCACCTACCCCCTTTCCCCTCCCACCTTTCTTGCGCTTCTAGCATGCTTATGTGCACTTCCTCATTATCAGACAATAAAAAGTTTTATAATTAAATGCAGACAATATGCAACAGACATATTTTGTCTCAAGAGCTGCTTATACAATATATTTGTACTGGGTAAAGGCAAATTTTGCTCAAACGGGTATAGGGCCTTTAGGTCATTTTAGATCAATATTGTGTTTTACAATGAAGAAAACTTAAAATTGTGATCTACGTAAGGTTAGAGTTTAGTACTAAATAAATACCTCCCCCAAAAAGCATAATACGTCTTCTTTAACAAGGGCGATAGGTATGAATAGACTTTGTTTTATGATGTCAAAGGCAGGCAGCGGGGACAGGAGGATTACGGGCTGATCTACCGCACAGGGCCGTCCAGGTTTATGCCGCATAAGCATTCTGGGAAAAATAAATGCCCTGTACGCAGAGAACACCTCCACTGTCATACTTAACCTTTACACCCGGCCTCTCAAAGGCCCGCCAGCAATGTCAGGCTGATTAGACTTTCAAAAGTGTGTGCCCAATAGACGCACATTTAACAGCAGTACCATAACCTCAGTGACCCTGTTTAAGTAGGGCAAGTGCTTTGTGCATTTGTTTAGTTAACGTATTGCTTCGAGACACTACGCTATTTCTTCAACACCATAATAATAGAAGCAATTTGCAAAAGTTATGTTTCCAATAACACCCACCCTTATGAGCCCTTCTCCATGTAATTCTGTTTCCTTTTTGTCAAACTGTGGTTCAGCTGACCACTGCAAATTAGAGCTGCACAGTATATCACAATTATAATTTGAGATGGTGCAATTATCAAATCTCAAAGGCTGTAATTATTTAAAAAGTTGATGTCCTTTGCAAAGAACAAAATATTCAGTCTTTTATAGAAAAAAAACCAAACAAACTTGGTGTATAGCTATAGTTTAGAGCTCTTCAAATATGTTCTGAAATGCATTCTTGTATAATTAGTTGTTTAGGTCATATTCCAGTCTTCTCTCAAAACTTAATGTTTACAATATGCACTTTGAACAGAATCATACTTTCTAGACATATATCACAAATAGCAATTGGATTTTTCCCCAAATCGTGCAGCTCTACTGGAAATGTCCCCTCCTAAAAGCTCTAAAGAGTCTTAAATAAAGATTTGATGTTCTCAGCCAAGACGAGAGACAGTATGTCCCACATCTTCCCAGAGGCCTGGACATGCCCGAAACAGTTCCCAGCACGGCATCCAGGAGGCGTTTGAAGCAGATGTCCGAGCTGAGTCTTCTCAATGTGTAGGATGACTTCTTCTCACGTGGGTGGGCTCCTTACCTTATCCTTACCCTTGGAGTGCCCTGTCACCTTGTAGAGAAAACACATTTATGGCTGCGTGTAACTGAAGCGATGTGCCTGTCAATTCTTTCTTTGTATATGAACAAGAACTCACGATATCCACTTGAGGCAAGGACTAATTTGCAAATACACAAAAGACCCAGACCAAAACAACTCACAATAATTCAGTTTAAATAAAACATTGATTAATGATAATAAAGCTTAAAATAGAACTGACCAATTATACGTGTTTGACTTTTCCATTTTGAACAATCCACATTTGTGCTATTAAAGGTGCACTATGTAACCTTTCTGGAGGAGGGTCTGCAACCATCATGTCTCCATGGAATTGTTGTTGCTTTGCCGTATCACATTTAATTTAACATTCTATCTCTGCAGAGACAAGTAGGTGATGCCAATAGGAGAAGTTACAGGTCGGATTTGTGGAGAGGCGACCCCGCTCACAGTAAGAATGCATGTTTTTCAAGGTATTTTTGAGTAATACAAACACAAATAATTTATTGCCAGGAGGATAACTTTAAAGCCATACTTTGTAATAATCCAGCAAAGCAATAACATCTCCACGGAGAGCAAAAAAGTTACATAGTGCACCTTTACAAACACATACAGTGGGAATGATGATAGTCCTTCTCACGCTCTGGCCAGGACATGAGGGCGTCTGTAGTTCAGAATCCTAACCATACCTACGACCTCTCTCCTCTAGCTTTGACTAATGGTGCACCGTGGGCTGTGTCCGCTCTGTGGAGGCAGCTGCATCTTTGGAACAAGATAGAAGGCTTTGTTTATCACTGGCAGCGTGTTTGTGTATCGGGCTGGATCATCATCATCTGTACAGTGTTGTGCATATTTGGAATCACTGAGACAAATCAGAGATGCCCCAAAAAGGTTTGTCTGTTGTTCTTGTGTTCTTGACAGTTCCCATATGTTCTCTTGCCCAAACCTACAGGGTGAGATAGTGTATGCTTTGTGCAACTTATTTGGAAACTGTGATTTTTTTTTCAGCAAATTATACTACAGATCAATGTTTTGGTGACCACTTGTTAACAGTACATAATAGTTTGAAGTGAGAGATCTAGTGGTACAGTTGTAGCCTGTTTTTTTTTTTTTTTTTTGGATAAGGAATTAAGATTTAGCATGCAATGATTGGAGCAGGGATCTAACTACTGATATACTGCTGCCCCATGCATGAAAAAGAAACCCTTTTGGAGAGAGGGAAACAACAAGATTAAATAGATAATTTCTATAATTGGTGTCAAATCAATTGATCAGAACTTTGAATGCAGTCCAGAATAAGTGTCTTTAAAGTGGCTGTACCAAAATTTGTCTTACATTTTATTATCTAAGAATTGAGAAGGACACTGTTAGCATGCTAGTTGTTTTAGCTTTACCATGATGGCAAAACTCCTCACTGGTCTCTGAAAGTTGTGAAAAGCATGACTCTTTATGTGACTAATTCTGTTTTTCATGTTTTTAAGACAATAAAAATTCAAGTACATCGACGTTAAGGCCTATGCAACTATACATACTATGCAACTATGCAACTTACTATGTATGTAATATGGCAATGAACTTCTGATATGATTTGAATTATGTAATAGTCTTTAAACTTTAATGAGGGAATTGCCTAGAGTGTCCGCTTGTTTTCAAATGAGTATTTTAAAGAAGTCAGGTTGCATAATTCATACAGGGCACCTTCAAACAAAAGAGGATCGAAGAGCTTCAGGATGATAGCGTCTTCCATAATTTACAAAAATATTCATTGACTTGCTAAACGACTATTTCTCTTTTACTCGCAACGCATATGCACTAGCTTATTCAACCAAGTTCATCTCTATTAATAGTTGCACACATTTCACAGCATTGTCTTTCCAACAAGAGAGTGAAGTTTTCAGGGTCTTGTCTGTTGAGGAACAGACAAGACCCTGAAAACTTCCCTAGTTATAGAGAAACTCATAAAAGCTTGAAATACAGCTCTACAATGTATGTATGATTGTAGGTCAGCAAGAAAGACTGTTAATGATGGCTGCATAACAGAAGAGCAAAGGTATCAGTGTTTGTTTTAATCAGGTTATTCTTGCATTTGTGTTCCAGGTTGTATACTAAGAGTTTTTTTTTTCCACATTTTTGAATTTGAGCCACGTTTCAGTACTACTGAGCCAACCTGTCCAGAGCAGCACCCAGGAACCTATGTCCCGATCTTGACTGGCTTGGTCAGGATCCACTTAGCATGAGCATTTTTTACCTACTTTCTGAACTTGAATTCTCCTTTTCTAAGTTACATAATTGTTAAGGTAAAGGAACAGTTTCTTGTCCCTGTGGGAAATTTGTCATCTGCATTTGACCCATCTTTCAGTGTTGCTGGGGCAACTGCAGTGCAGCACCCGGGGATCTTGAGCTAGGCTTGGTCAGGACTGCCTTAGCTGGAGGATTTTACCTATTGTACATATTTGGGTTGATGGGGGAAACCCGAGAGCAGAAACATGCAAACTGTACAGAATGACTTGGGTGGCCAGAGAGTTAAACTCTGAACCCTCTTGCTGTGAGACAAAGGTGCTTGACACTAAGCCACCGTGCAGCCTTAAATTAGCTGTTAAATTATCTATTGGTATGAAACTAAATGAACTTTGCTGCAAGAGAAAAATGCAATAACTTATTCAGGATGCAGTTCTGTGTTGGTGATATTCATTTTTACCTCTGAGCCTGGCCTGCCGAGATAATGAGCCCATGTGACCATAGTGAATAAATCTGCTTAATTACCCACTTGTGCATGAGGATCTAAGACTTATCTACAGGCCTGAAAATAGCTCAAAAGCAAGTCATCTTTAAACAGTTGGCTTATGCTTGTTCACCAGTAGTTTGTTCTGGAGTGACTTGTGAAATGCCAGACTGCGAGTAAGACATACAAGCAGAATAAAGAGAGTTCTTGTGCAAACCATATGTTCAACAGCTTTTTGAACACCACTTTACCAATATCGCTGCTGCCAGTCCCTTTATACACATTGCTTTTTTTTTTTTTTTTTTTTTTTTTTTTTTTTTTTTTTTTTTTTTTTTTTTTTTTTTTTTTTTTTTTTTTTTTTTTTTTTTTTTTTTTTTTTTTTTTTTTTTTTTTTTTTTTTTTTTTTTCTGCCCTTTTTTATTTATTTTTTTTTTTTTTTTTTTTTTTTTTTTTTTTTTTTACCAATTTCTTCACCTTTCCACCCTCCTTTTGTGGCTGGTGTTTCTACGCCTTGGTAAGAGGACTTGAAATTAATTTGAGCTCCACAGCCTTTCATCCGGCGCTGTGATCCTGCTGGTTTCTCTCAACAGTTTTGGAGTTTTTCCCTGTTTTTTTTATAATGGTTTGAGAGATTGCTGGCAGAGGTGTTTAAGATCGCAGACAATGGGGAGGCAGACAGCTTTGGCCGGCGTGCCCGAGAGATGGGGGGAAGTGATTGCTCCCAGCTAATGTGCAGGTGCTTGACAAAGTGGTTCAGATATGGATCCCAGCTCTGGACCTGATGAAATATCCCCCACGCACATCACCAGTGTTTGAACACCTGCAAAGATGGGTGTTGGGAAAGAACTGGAAAACCAAAAGTCTTTAGCCCAGGATAAGCAATACAATAGACTCTGAGGTGAATAAAGTGAAGCGTTGTTAGATTGTTAGTCCAGACTTTTTATATCTACTTTTAAAGGTGCATTATGTAACTTTAAGTGTCTGCCATCTGCGTGTCTCCTGCCAAGAATGTTCCACAGTATTTCACAGCATTAAACGTATCTATCTCTATCTCTAAGAAAAAAACAAGTGATGCTACAAAGTCAAGTTACAGGTCAGATCAGCGGAGAGGAGACCCCACTCACTGTAAGGATGCGTGTTTTTCTAAGGTATGTTTGTGGTAATAAAAACATCTGTAAAAAGCATAGATAATTTTAGTCTGTGTAATCCCTCAGTCATCCAGGTATGTTCCATAGTAAAAGAAAAATATAAAATCTGTCAACTGGACAAAACATTGTAGGAGTGAAGACATTTCGCTGCTCATCAAAGCCGCTTCTTCAGTTCTGGTCAGATTACTGGTGGACACTGCCTTATATCTGTCTGAAGGGAGGAGCTAATTACACTGAAACTAAAAACACCTATTTACCTGTTTACAGGTTCTACAATAGGTGTAATTTTAGCCAAAACAATAACCAGACCAGGCCACAGACCAGTGGTCAATACAGTGGATAATAATTGGACACCCCTGCTTTAAGGCGTTTCACCTACAGGGCTGTTACCTTCTTGATGTCGTGAGCTATTTGCCGAATGCCTCTACCCCTCTCTCACTTTTATACAAGAAAAATATGTCTAGCTTTGGTCAATGGAATATGATGCTAGTTTGTCAACTCTATTTATTTAAGGAATAATTTAATTCAAAGTGTTTGTATATTGTCCCCATTAATGTATTATGTTGATTTTTGGGGGGTTTTTGGTTCATGAAAATTTTGGTACCAATAAAACATAAAATTAATTAATTAATTAATTAATTAATAGATTCTTTTTCCAGACCAAGGTTTAGTTTGTTTTCATACCTGACAGTTTTGACTGCTCACTAGCGGTCTCCTCAGAGTGTCTTTTTCCAGACCAAGGTTTAGTTTGTTTTCATACCTGACAGTTTTGACTGCTCACTAGCGGTCTTCCTCAGAGTGGTCATGTGATGTTGCTGTGATGTGACCGGTCAGCTGATTTAAACAGGTTTTGGCACTGTCTTTCTACCGGTGGAGGCAGGACTCCCATAAACGTCACTTTGCACATAGTCAGGAACCGCCTCTGGACAGACAAAACACTGCAAAAATGACCCAACCTGACAGATGAAGACATAACCTGGCTCCTTCATTTCATATCCACATATTTCAAATACAAAGGAAAAATATGCAGACAGAAAGAACCCCTTATCAGCCATCATGAGAGGGTTCTTCATGGAGGACCTGGAGGAGAAGGCCATAAATACAGCACCAACAAAATGCGGACTCACTATGTGGAAAAGGTAGACGACATATTGGAAACAGGCCACCTAAACACAATAAACAGCACAGGGAACATTCAATTCGAACACAAAGAAGAAGCAAACCATGCAATACATTTTGTGGACATGAATATAACACAGGGAAGATGGCAGCATTAAAATAAAAATACATAGAAAACCAACCCACACTAACCAATACCTCCTATGGACTTTGGAACATCCCACAGCCCACAAACTCTCTGTTGTAAGAACGTATTTGACAGAACCAACATTATAACAGATGAACAAGGCACAAAGCACAAGCAAGACAGACACATCTATAACGCTTTAAAGCAGTGCCAATACCCAAAATGGGCATTAACAAAGGAAAACAACAAGTCTGGAAAAAGTTAAAACACAGCCAGAAAAACAAACAACAGAAAAAGGAGTGTAGCCATGGCAACATTACTGTACTTTAGGGGTATAACAGAGAAAGTGCAGAGGGCAATGAAAAAACACAATATGAACACACCCATTCAACCGTACAGAAAATTTAAATTCATTAACTACTCGTCCACCCAAAAGATAAAATAGAACTGGAGCACAAATGTAATGTCATATACGAAATACCTTGCATGTCTTGCAATAAAATATACATTGGGGAAACAGGGAGGGCTTTCAGTACACGAAAAAAAGAAGCATAGGACAGAATGTGAGAAAGAAACAGTGAAGGCGTGCACATGAGCAGCAAAACACAAAGCAAAATAGGAGCAACTCAAATTGGCCATTTCTGACCACTACAAAAGAGAACCACATTGTAGACCAGAACAGAGCAAACATCATTGGGACAGAGGACAACAAACATCATCACTGCATTAAGGAGGCAATGGAAATATGTAAACGTGCCCATGGGACAATAAACCAGGACGAGGGGGCTTTTTTACTCTCACACACCTGGGATACTGTCCTGAAGAAGTCGGACTGAAGATGGCGCTGTCGTCCTGCCTCTATCGGTAGGAAGACAGCACCAAAACCTGTTTAAATCAGCTGACCAGACACCTCACAGCAACATCACGTGACGACTCTGAGGAAGGCCGCTAGTGAGCAGTCCAAACTGTCAGGTATGAACCTCATTGGACAACTATAGTTGTTCATTTTATATGTATTTATTTTCAGACATTTTCACCAATAAACTTCTGCCTAACGTCTGCCTTTTGCTCAAACTTTTTTCCAGTATCATATAAAATGCAAGGAGGTCAGATTGCAACCCCCACATCCAGCAAGCAATAATTATAGACAAACACAGGAAAATAAGGGTCATTATCAAGTGCGAGCGCCACAATTGAAAATGTGCACCAGTCAGTCACACCTACTCCTCCTACATACAGGTAAAACATGCAATTAACATAATCATAACAAAGGTCACACATCCCACAAATTGTGCTCACAACACAAACAAGGGCAGAGGCTGGCTGTTCATGTCACCAAATCATGTCACTATTGTCAAAACAATAGCATAGCGATGGAAGCTAACAAGATTCTGCCACCAACACACAAATGCACAATGTCCATTCTAATCAGCTGTCAGCCTAACCAAATGTGTTTCTCTGAGACTTGCATGACTTTGACCCATCAAATTTAAAATTCTGAAAAATTTGTCACATATAGAGAATAGTATTAGTATTAGTGCAATTATTATGATTAGTATTAAAGGCATAAGTTACTGGATGAACTTCCCATCTTGGCTCAACATCTGAAGAGTAACAAAAAATAAAACAACATGTACAAGAATATAAATAAAAATGTATCACTACACTGATTGGTTGAAAAGTGAACAGCAAGTTACTAAGAATTAAAACTGACATTTACAAATATATATCCATAAGTGGGAGCATCTAAATAGAAATGTATGCTTTGACACTCACTATATTGTCTGCCCTGAGCTAATGTTTTTTCATGTAAGAATTGGGTGCTGCCGGAACAGTTACATAGTAAGGGCATGAACTGATTACAACAGTGCTTTCTTTCTGAAATTACAACAGATGCATATGCACCACAACTTTATTTATAAAACACATTAAAAACTTTACAGCTGGTCAAAGTGCCTCACACAAACATTGAATAGACAAAGACAATCACAATCAAAGTCACAGTGCACATATTAAAAACATAGAAAACAAAAGGACATAAGTTACTCGAGTTTATTAACAACAAGAAATCTACAGCTCTGATTTAAAAACAGGCCGAGTCTGTGTAATCTCTTATGGCAACTGGTTCCACAGCCATGGGGCAGCAACAGAAAACATGTGATCCTCATGAATCCTGCGCTCACTCTTTGGGACAGCAAGGCCATATGCTGATGCTTTAGAGATATCTGAGAATATGGATTTTGTCCCTGGAAAATCACAGGTTCATATTATGTATTATTTTTTTCTTCTGTCATCTTAAGCACCATAAAAATGCAGTAAAAAGAATCATACATGTTTTATTATTGTCTTAGACCAATCTGCCAGACTATTCTCAGCATGGTTGGACTTGACACATCTGATAGAGTCACGTACGCTACAGGAGCTGGTGCAGAAGGTGAGAATGAGCCCAGGCCTTTCAAATGCAAATGAGCACAATCAGAAGTGAGAAGAATTGTCAAACACACTGAGCTATAAACAGACCCTTTGCTTTCTAGGGTGCCGTACTCTGTTTCCACTGCTGAGTTTAGTGTGCATCACTTGAACAGTCACCAGGAGCTGCGGCTGGCTGCTCAGGGAGATCACCAGGGTGCAAGCTGCCTGAGGGAGGGAGGAAAAAGAAAAGAAAGGAAACCAAAATTATTATAGACCATTTACCAGTCATACCCCCTTACCTTCATGCCAAAAAGTCCAATCCAAGTGGAAGAGCTATACAACAAAATTGAAATCTTGGAGGACAAACTGTTCTTTTTGTTGTAAATTTTTTAAAGTATATTGAAACATGGACTTAGAATTTCAGCTGAGTCTTGAATGAGTAGAAGAAGAAGTGATCCTATTTTGCCCAAATACAAACACATACATCTACTACTTTCTAAAACCACCATCTATCTAATTGTAACATGCAGCTGATATTGTCCTTCCTGGCAGGAGCCTTGTAGTGGATTCATTGCCCCCGCAGGCAGAACAGTTAGCACTCCCATTCTCCTAAACCCTTTGTCTGGCTGTCCACCTGATGCATCTTCCCTCATGTCTCGTAAAGGTGGTTGTTTTCAGTGGCTCTGGAGATGTGAACCAGGCTTTGAATTCATCAGGACCCCTCGGATTAAGAAGGTTAATCATTTTCTGTTTATTGCACATTTGATAGCATATCTTAATTCTTATATATTATTTTGTGTTAAAGCATTGGTTCAGTTGTTATTATAATTATTGCACTCTTCAGCTGTCCAATGTAAGATAAACTATACTGTTTGTAGATTGGTGGCAAATTAAAAATAGACAAATACTGTATTGTAAGTGTTTTGTTGGAATCTAGAGCTGCAAATACTCCAAAAAGTACCAAATCAACATTTAGTGATCACATCAAATTTACAGATCATCATAAAGCAACTATTTGATTTTATTATATTGTCTTACTGTCCACCCCATTGTACATTGTAGAGATTTTGACTTTCATGAACAAGCTGCAATGTTAAAAGTGAAATATGTCTTTAGTCTAAATCACGTCCCCAAAAATAGAATAATTATACAGAGATTCAAATTTCTGTTGCATTTTGAACTGCTTATGTAGCGAGTGACCAGTGGAGAGCCACAGAATACGTCCACGCTCATGAGCAGGTCCTGTCCCTCTCTTGCTGCTCTGACTTTACCTACACAAAAATACTTCACTGACAAAAACTTCTGTGCGGCCTCGAGTTTCCTCTCCAACTCGTTCTCTTTCAATCATGCTTCACAGCAAGAAGGTTCTTAATCTTAACAGGAGGTCTGCTCAGGTATAAATACACATCATTCCATCATCTGTTTCTGAACATTTATGGGTTTCTATCACATAATCTTGTGTTGTTATGGTTGAATTTTGAGAAATTCTGCCCATTCACAAGTCAAGTTTTATTTGTTCTGAACAGATGCATTGCTGTTAATGAATAGGCAATGTCACCCCACAACAAAAGACCAACCTATGCAAATTATTTTGTTTCTATCAAATATTTACATTGTACTGGAGAGTAAATCTTTGCTCTCGTGTTTGATGTTGTATGTGGCTGTTTGTAAGCCTTTGAGATTTTATTCATGGTAATTGATGACCATAGAGCTGCAAACTGAAGTGCCCTTTTGGGATAAATAATGCATTATTTATTGCATGCATTATTTCATTCATTCAATAATTGTTATCCCTTAGGTTATACAATACAATCATTTGTCCTTCACCAAGCTAATCCAGTCTCTAACCTCAGTCCACCACTTCATCATCAGACCCAGCCCTGATCTCACCCACAGCTACATCTCTGTCACCGTGCCACTTGATCCACGCAATTACCACATCAATTCAAAGACCTGCAGTTGGTTACTAATCAACAGTTAAACATTATCTTAAATTGATAAACATTATCTTTATCAATAGATTAGCAACAGTAAAATATATCTTTTGAATTGGAAAAAGTGAATATAATTTCTCTTAACTTCACAGTACATTTTTAAGTGTGCATTTTGCTCCACCATGTTCAAATCTAAGCATCTATACTGTGCATACACAAAATGACAGTGTTGTGTTTTGTGAGCTTAGAAGAGTAAGCATCAATGATGACAAGACCAGTCTGGAGGCAGACCATACAGTGGGCTATGATGTGAGCTCTGGAAAAAAGAAATCCGCAATATTAATGTGGCTAAGCTGCTTAAACAGAGCACTCACAAGGCTGAGCTGATGTGGGCTGGCACCAGGCCCATCGCTGCAAGAGGAGTGGGCGGAGCTTAACTCTAACCAGATGTACTGCTCTAATCAAGTATGCTACTTAGGAAAAGTCAGTCTTAATTGAAAGGGCAGTGCAATAGATTGTGTTCACATGACAAAATATAATTTAAAGGTGCACTATGTAACATGTTTGTTTCCATGGAGACGTAATTGCTTTGCCTGTAATGTTTAAGAGTATGGTATTAATCCATGCCACCAGGCCCTGTTATAGGCATCTGGGTTGACTAGGTCATGCATTTAAAAGGATTTTTGAGCAATAAAACCACTCGTAATTGAATACATGCAATAATGCAGTCCCATGGAACCTTCCAAGCTAATTAATACAGTAACATCTCCAAGGAGAAAGACAAGCAGACGACTGACCCTCCTCCTGAAAAGTTACATTGTTTATCTTTAAAAGTTTGGTTAAATACATACAATTATCATCCCAGAGTTTGCTAAATTAAAATGATGGAGAATTGTAGTTCTTGAAGTAGATCAAACTTTGTATAAAAAAAAACATCTTAAATGCAACACATATTATTGTTTTTAGTCAGTATAATGCATCTGAAAATATAACACACTTTTTGCGTTACACTTGAGTCTTAGAAATGAAAATGCATGTTATTTCCTCTGCACAGTGCTTTAAGTACCCCTGTCCCCACACCCCTGTTTGGGAAACACACAGGATATAGGTGTACAGTCTGGTGCTGTGGACAGAGGAGTGGATGGAGGCTCAGATCAGTCAGATGGGGCAGGTTTTCAGGGGTTGTCTCTTCTTGATACTGGTGACTCCTCACATTGGAGAGGAGACACTTGATGCACTGCCAACTCTGCTCCACTAAAGCGTTTAAATCCTACATCACTTATTTTCTATGTATTTGTAGCTTGTCAATGCCAGTACTGTTCAGAAATAGAACACAAGCATATTTTCTGTGCTGTAAAAAGTCAACCTTTGTACAACCTCAAGATCCAGAGAAGGTTACATACTGCTCCTGACATGTTGCCCCAGTGGTATTGAAGAGGTAATACAAGAGTGAAATTCTCCTACAAAGACTATAAAGTAAACCTTAAAGGTCTTATCCTTGATATTTGTGCCATAACTCAGGGACAAACTTGAGCGCCACCCACTTAGTTCTTTCACTCTAATGCTGAACCATGACAGATAAACAATTACTGTATCTGGGATAGTAGTTTATTTATTTTTATTTATTCACACATTCTTTCAAAAATTGCTTTTATAATGCATTGGTAATATCCCACAAGTCTACACTTCATGGTGTGAAGTTGTTTTGTTGTAGTTTTAAATGATGTAATCATTTAAAACTACATTAATCTACATTCTACATTCATCTTGGCCTACATTATCAGAGGTATAATACTCCCTACAACTCCAGTCTCACATCTCTTCTTACAACTCTTGGACTACTTCAATTTATTCTACAACAATTAATTAGGGAGAAATTCACATAGACAAACACAGGTTGTTTTTTAGTTGAAAATGTTTTTTTTAATATTTAATGATATATAAACAGTAGAAAAATGCATAATATTGCACATCGTTGTAACTAAATTGCACTTTTCGTAGTACATATCTTTGCATGGGAAATCGCTGTCACGCTTCTTTTAGTACTGGTGAAAAAAAAAAAGGATCTTCTAATCAATAACTATAATGATGATCTACACAGTGTATGCCTCTGCTTTGTAACAAGTCCAGTGTCTTTGCTACATGTTGAACTTCGCCCGTAGCTGGTGTCTGCTGTTGTAAAACCATACACTGTAAGTCCCATTTGCACTGTGGATAGCCCTTCTGCACTCATAGGGTCAGTGCATCCATTAAAATAAATAAATAAATAAACAACAATATACTTTACAAGATGGCGTTCTGACAGAAATTCATAATATAAATCGACTTTCTTGCAAGTGATTCCGCAGCTACATGAAGGATACTTGTTTAAAAAATATAGAAGGTTTTGCTATATGACAGGCAAGGTATAATATCATAGAAATGTCAAAATACCCTTTTTTTCATCTTTGCATTTTGACGGAGAACAACAGCTCTGAAGTCATCGTAGAAAATACTCTTTGTTCAAAAACAGTACATATTTTTCCAGGGATTAAAAATTCACTTACCATAAACCCTTGTGTTTTTATAGACTTCTGTTGAGTACATAAAGTCGCAAAGCATTTCAAAAATATCAGCTTTTTTTGTGAGAGGATGACTCAGGAAAACTTTGCTGGCTGTTGGCACGACTAGCTTAAAACAAGAATCTTAAAAAGCAGACAGAAAGGTGTGTTAACGCAAGCCGCAGTGAGTTAGAGACAAGATGATAGGAGTGGATAGGGAGGAGGGAGAGGAGAGAGGTGGCATGTACTCCGAGTCTTTTATGCCTGTTTCTTTCAGTCTTCAAATTGTTTGTGCTTTGCCGGAGTCAGGGTTGATGTCCATTCAAAGATTTTAGCTCATAAAAGGGGACCTCCGCATGGTGCCTCCTCATGTTGCCAAGCAATATGGTCTAAAGGGGAAAGAAGATCATAAGTATGTATATTGTACTGGAAAGGGTGAAGGCAATGTAAACATAAGGTGTGGTGCACAAAAGGAATGTAAAAATACAATACATTTACACTATAGCTTGTCTGTTGGGTGGGGTCAAATGCTCACATTATTTCTTTATGTGCATTGAGACTGATTCTTCCATAGATCCCTCTAGATTCCAACTGAGCAATTCGGCTGGGTCTTTTCAGGGGAAAACTTGCTAAACCAGGACTAAACCCATCAACTTTATGCCTTACTTTAAACTAAAGCAGCGCTAAAACAGGATAAAAAAAATAATAAAAAATCCCAAGACGTTCATTTTGTCTTCTTTTTACATTCACAAATTTAGACAATAAGTTGAACACAAAAAAGTGATAGTTCTGAAAATGACTCGCAACTAGCAACCAAAACATGACAAGGGAACATCTTCCACTTTTTGTCTTTAGAAGATAACTAAATGTGGGGAGGATAAAAAAGCTTAGATATGTGCTAAATAATCAAAATTGTGACTGGAAATGCAGATGGACCTACCAATGCCAACAGAAGACGTCTTTCAGTAATGTCCCTATCAGGATGATCACCTGTCCCTCTTTTGGTTGTCTTGCCTTGGTTGCATAAAAAACACTTTTTGCTGACTTTTATGATGTGACCTATCACTATTCCAATCACTTTCTATTTTGGGAGATCAAATTATGATTCAAATCATGGCAACCTTATAAGCTTACACTTTTTAAGTCCGTCCCACCATGTCCCACCACAATACACAATACCACTTTTACAACAATTTGAGACGGTCACTCTAGTTCCTACAGAAAAAATGTCTCAGGAAATGCAAAAGGTTCCTACAGTGCAAAAAACACAAAATACAGCAACTCCAATGGACTAATTAGTACCAAGACTTTATCAGATTTGATTGGTCTATAATGATTGATCTATAGAGCTCCTGCAGTTGTCGTCACACAATCCCAGCATGCACCTCCAAACCCCATACTGGCAGTGGTCGCGGCTGAGAATTCCCATAGAAACAAACCGCGTCTGCCATAATTAACAAACTTTAGGCCTATCGGAGTTTCATAGACCGTGTATTATTGCCTGAGCCTTTTACCAGATTTACAAAGCTCCAGATTGACGGTAGAAGTGGATTTCTGCAGCTAAATGGGCTAGTATTTTTACATCGATATTGTTTTGTTTATTTGGTTTTATTTGAATGATTCAACCATAGTCTCATAACAGTTCAAAAACTGTGCGTTTGTGCATTGTCATTAGCATTATAGTCTATTAATTAGGCAGAGAGAGTAATTTAAAAAGAAACAATCCCAAATGCTTTTTGCTAAACACTGTTAATTTGCTTAACGTTAATTGACTGCTTAGAAATGTCGATTATAGAAAATAAAATCACAAACTAAAGTTAAACCACTGGTTTTTGTGTGTTTATTACATTGACAGGAGTGATTTAGCTGCTAATAGGCTACATCATCTGCACATTAGTTAGAGCACATTGTGTTTTCGCTATTTATCAACTTCACATCATTTAAACTGTCAATATCAGTAAACGTTATAGGCTTTATAATAAAATCTATTTTTCACAAATACCCCCTTTTTGATGATATAAGAAGGTGAAAAGTAAACCAGATGTCAAGATATTGCAGAGTTAAGGTGAAATGTACGTGATCTATATTCTTTAAAATAACACCTGTGCCATGTAAGGGTCACAAATGTTTAATCTGATTAGTTTTATGAGAAATCATTATCTACGATTTCACTTAAAGACAAAAAAACTCCAGAAGCGTACTCGGCGCCATTCATTACCGCTAATTCACCACTGCCAATATGGCGTCCCTGTCAGATTTAGTCGCATGGGTGCAGGAGCTCTATATGTATTCAAAATCTCACCAGATGAATAGTCGTATGGTCATCCTCTCCAGCCCCAAAAAGATAACATATTCCTTTAGTCTCCAGAATCTCAAATGAACTCCTTTGCAGTGTCATTCCTTCTTGTGGGTTTTAATCCCCATCTTTTCGTTCATTGTAAGAACAACAACGACTATGTGCGCAGTAAATGTTTCCACAGCTTTAGAGTCCTCAAAGGAACCAGAGTTTCCAGCGAGCGTGCTTCTTGGACTCAGACTTGGACTTCCTCTTTGGGGTGGAGGTGAAGACTTCGTTGGGGTAAGGCAGAGCGGGACACTGCTGAGTGTCCATGGGGCACAGTCTCTTCATCAGCGGCTGCAGCTTGTCCTCCTGCAGCTTGAAGTCCAGCTCAACACTGCAACAAGCATATACAACAGGAATTAGACATTAAACAATAGGGCTGTGCAAATAACAGAATTTTAATCCAGTCAAGATCCTCAAACCGTCAGTGATATGCAATGGAATTTTTACTGGAAGAGCCTACAGCCAATCCTGCAGTTCAGACTTTGGAGAAGTATTTTTTGTGCCTTTTTCATTACGTTTTGATATAAAAGGACAATGACGAAAAAAAACATTTAAAAAAATCCAAATCGCATTCACATTTGAAATCACATTAGAAGCTAGAATCTGGTACAAGCATCTTTGCCCTCGGGCATTATGTAACTGCACATTGTGCTGTTAAATAAATAAATGAAATGTATCACCATTATTTCTTTTCAACATTACAGATTGAATTTTGACACAAGTTTACGTTTACATTTTACAAAACTATTTCATGACCAATTTTTCAGGAAATCCATTATTTATGGAAGTTTGGCATTGTTTATGTTAATGTGTGAAAGTGTCAAATATGTTTTTGAGCCAAGACCACAGACAGAGTTTAAAGAATTGCAGATGATACCCACTGACTAAATGTACTAGTTTATGATCATTCTGAATTAGGACACTGTTTTTTTATTTTTTATTTTGCATATCCACAGGGAGGACAAAGGCCCTGAAGATGGACCACTGAATTGGGACAAACAGTTACACTAAACAAACACTGAACAAAGTAGAACATGCCATTAAAAAGGCTGTTAACTATGATTTCACTACAAAGAATGCAGCAGTTTTATGTTACAACTGCATTGTCCTTGAAACACATTCTCTGCACTTCATCCATACAAAGTGTTGGGCTGTGTTTGAGGATCTGAGCATTCCCCTTGGAGCCTTGTGTGAGGTCAATAGGTGAAAGTGGAGCACCCAGAGAAAACATTGTTTAAAATGTGTAAACTGCACAAAGAAATGTCTTGGCAAACCTTGGACCTTACGTGACACCCACTGACGCAGCAGGTCTCCACTTTATCAGCCCACATCCCATAACAGGCAAACTGACACTTGAAATTCTGCAATTGTTTGCTCAAAATTATAAAATAAATGTTTTTGTACCTGCGTATGTGCTTTACAATAAGGAACCATTCGCTCACACAATTATACATTATACATATATCAGTGTATGCTGACACTGTAGGCAAGGTAAGTGTCTTGCCCAATGACAAGCCCAATGAGTACGACCGAAGTACTGAAGTTCAACCCTTGAGAGACACTGCCCCTGAAGAGTGTTTTAGTGACTGTGCCCAATGTTTTCCATGTGTGTTTTCTGTATTTAATTATAAAGCATTTTATCTTCCGAGAATCACAATTGGGGCTAGCAGTTATTATTATATCATAGCCACCAAAGCCTGATGAGCCTGATGGGGAGCCTGATGGTAGCAGTTACAAAGAGAGAGATTCCAATCTTTCAATAAAAAGTGTACTGGAGCCACAGTCAATGGAGCTGAATCGCACCCATGCTCACTGCCTACTTGGAACACGGCAGCTAGCGGGCTAGGTTTGTCCATTTATATATATTTATATACAGTCTATGGTGAGGATTCACTTTTGGTACACTACCTGAAGTGCTATCATTTTTATTATAATGCAAAGGGTAAGAACAATTAATGTCATTGTGATCACTACTAGATTCAGATTTAAGTATGGCAGATCTTCAACTTTTAGACTAGATTACTGCCAGTTTAAATATTAGTCTCAAAAGCTGGTCCCTTCACCCGGTTATAAGTGATTTCTGCCTTACTCGCTCTTCTGTGTCATCCACTGCAGCCCTGATAGAACCAGGAGACAGGTAGCACAAACCCCCAGACTGCAGACACCCAGCAACAGCAGCACTTATCACTCCCTGCACATACACTTTTCACAGGCTCCCTCACGGTAATAGAATCCCTTTGCATCACCTCCGTATCCCTTATGCATGCAGTCAAAGGGCTTTTCCCACCATAGATTATATTTATATTAAAAGACCCAGAGTCTAGTTACTCCCGACAACCACAGGCCAGCGTAGCTATATTTTGAACATAGTTGAACTCTTTTGACCATTTGTTTAGTTGGACAGGGTTGAGTGAAATCCATCTCAATCCCATTGAAATACAACAACAAAGCAAAGCAGAACCAGATAAACAGCACAAGCATAAACGCAATATTATACATCATCTTTTTTCACTTCATTGGTATTGATTTGTAGTACCCCGCTAATGTATTTGTTCCTAGAGTGTGCGGTTCGCTTTCAATGCTGCAGAGTGGAAAGAGGGAGCATAAATCACTGGCTTTTCATCTGCCAAAATGATGCCTGTGACTAAAGATATTTCCAGGTTTTTCAACAACTATTGCATTGAATGACATCTGCTTAAACACAGCCAGGGACAACATTATAATAGTGCTATAGAGTGTTTTTGGAATCTCGACTTCGGTACCAATGATACAAGGGAAAAGAGTATCAAAGCTAGTTTTGCATGGTGTGCTGCAATACTTTCTATTAGTGTTGTCACAAAACTAAAATTTGACTCTCGATTTTGATATTAAGGACTAGAATCACTCATATAGACCACAATGATAATTAAAAACACTGTTTATTTAGACAATAGACGGTGTCATTAATAAAAGTACTTTCTTTCATATTACCATGCAATCTTATATCTGTGTAATCCTTTGTTGTCCAGGTAGGTTCCATAGTAGTCCATGGACTAGTCAATGTGGTCTTATACTTGTTCTGATTCAGCTCAAGATCATTCTAAAACTATTCAGGAAAGGTTCAGTGCTGTGCTGCGAATGTGACTTTTTGTATCAGTACTTGTTCAAATTAGTATTTAGTTCTGTTACTAGTTTTAGTATCAATTAGTATCTGATTTTCAGTACTTTTGTGCAGCCCTGTGTTCTATGACAGACACCGTTCACCTCTGTTTCTTCCTCGTATCTTCTTTTATAAATATACTGACCCTTGCAGAACACCCCAAAAGAGCTGCAGTTTTGAAGTTATCATTACCCAGTTGTCTAGTTAAGATAAACTTGCTTGTTTATTTTCTAAAAAGTGAACACTGAGGACAAATTATTAGCCTG
>KN468925.1:1467-14022 GCA_000787095.1 Periophthalmodon schlosseri | reverse complement strand
CAGGTACTGGCCAGCTTAGCAGCTCTATCTGAAATATGGTTGTGGATGGAGTTTAGGTGTTTAGTCCCACTTGAAGCATTTCCAAAATAAATATGCCAATAATCTACCTATCTGATTATTTTTGTGAATGTAGCCTGTCAGGAAAGCATAGGCCGAAAACATTCTATACAATAAGGATTTACTACATTAAAACAGTAAGGGGTTCCCCAGGGATCTACTTTAGTACCTATATAATTCTGTGTCATAAAACAGACTCTACTGAACGTAGACAATTTGAAACAAGATGGATGGATGGAGTTAAGTTAACAGAATACTCTTCTAATTTAAACGCAAGTGCAGTACCTTTCCATGCCAAATATTAGTGTCATCAAGTTATCAAATTGGCACCAAACTGTATGAATCATCCAGTGAATACTTAGAAGTAGCTGTTGCCAATTCCAGGAAAATTAAGGGGGTCATCATCTCTCCTGTGCCTCCAGGCTGCCCTTGATCCAATTTAAGGACACTTTGTTTTATCTCCCTGCCTCTCCCCCTATCTTTAGTATCTCATTGTTTTTGAGAAAAGACTTTGCCGTCAACTCTAGCTTTCAGTTTCAATCATTTAGAGAGCCTTAATTGCTTTGAAAGTCTATTAATGAAAAGGCTAGTTCATGGTTCATTTTGAGAAATCATGTCTTAAGGATGAAAACTATTCGGGAGTCAGGACACGGCCAAAGAAGCTGACATCTGACACACGAAGGTCAAACGGCCTGGTTAGTTTCTTGTCCGCACCAGACAGGGAGGCATTCAGGTACAAAGGCAGGTTGATAGGCTAACAGCAGTGACGGCCAGTGTAATTAGTGGGCTGAGGGATATGCTATACTCAAAGTGACATAATGAATCTAGGGAACTGTCTTCAGCCTCAAGATAAGTGTCTGTGCTGTTGAAAGCCCTGGGGAGGAAGAACTGCAGACTTCCAATGAATCATTAGAGATAGTGTAAAAAAGATGCGTGGATATGGGGAAATATAGATGTCATATTTTAGGTAGAAAAGGCTCTCGTGGTTTCTGAATTTTTGACAGATCAGGTTTTAAATATAGTCTCAACTGAACTCAAGTCTATAAAGAAGCCTTCTCTAAAAGTATGCATTTCACCATGACTTAGCAGTTTTGCTAAGACTACTTATTTTTTCATATATCACACTCCCAACTGTGCCAAAAGGAAAGATACTGTTTTTGCTGCATAAAATAAAATAATTCATCATATTTGCTTAGCACTACAGCAACACATGTGACCCAGCATTAGTTGCAAATGTTTCCCTTCTCCTTGTACTACTTCCATGCCTGAGCTTCATTTTTCATTCTAGTTCAGCATCTATTTAACAAACATATATAGACATATATAAACTATGGTCATTGGTGGTAGAGTTGAGGAAGTTGGGTTAAAGGTGCCCTGTGTAGCTTTTCTGATGTTTCTATGGGAATTCTATTTCTAATCTTGCCTGGAATGTTCCACAGTATGGTGTTAAAAGGTCCACGGAGAGAAGTACGTAACGCCTCAAGACAAAGTTACTGGTCAAATGAGAATGCATATTTTTATAAAGTATTATATCTTAAGCAAGAAAAACACCTTTAATTAAATAAATGCAAGATAGACAAGTTTAATGCCATACTGCGGAATATTCTACGCAAAACAATGACGAACATGTAGTGGACCCCGAAAAGTTACATAACTCACCTTTACAAGTAATCAAACCGAAACTTGGCAGTGCATTCGTTGACACCATTGCCATATCTTTTATTAACACTATCTTTTCCTCAGGATAGATACTTTAGCTTTCACAAACTTGTCTTCTGCATACATAACCTTCCCCTGACTGCCACCATGGACTATATCAATGCAGCGCCACGCACTACTGCAATTATTACGCAATGAATCAATTGGTGAATCAGCTCAATTACCACATGGCATGGACCTACTCAGAGTGGGAGCCAGCAGCAGTATATAGGATACGGTGACTCTGGGGAGCAGGTGCCTGAGTAAACAACAGCCCTATATATCTAAGATCATCTGTGCACACAAGCAGAGGGAAGCGCCTGGAGATGGAAGGCTGAATGGCAGATTAATCATGTGTTTAGTTATGCAGGGTAAGGAGCTGTTGCTTGGAGATCGGCGGTCTGGCCTTTGGTGTCTGCTGCGGTCATGGGGAGTTGATTTCTGCTCCTGGGAGGGCTGCAGTTACCGCTGTCTGCTGTGCTGTCTCTCTACCTCCATTTGATTGTGAATACCTGTCTTCTCCAAACAGCCGCATTTCAGAGTAAAGCACTTTATTTTCTAGAGATTTGCCCCGTATGGTATGATTTCAATGCACAAATGGACATTAGAAATAGTGTATAACAGTGTTAATGAAAACACTGTATGTCTTGATCTGTATTATAAATGCAAAGTTCACCTATTTCAGCTTTTTCAACATAGTTTCATTTATCAAGGAAACTTATTTTTTACAAGATTTAATATAGGTTACAATTTAGTCAGCTTTATTTCAGATAAATGGCCTGTCGGCTCTGCACTGATTACCCGGAGCGCAGTGTCGGAGCATTTCTGCGTATGAGTCTCTGTCTGCGCTCACACACACGGATACAAGGAAATGGTTCGATACGATACATATCTTACGGGATGAGAAAGGTTTCGTACTCGTATTGGACCCTGTGACTCTGCAGCACTGTTAGTGGCACCGATAGTGCTGGAGCTTATTGATCCACTGCACTGTTAAAACTTGGCACCGGTGCTGTTATGAAAGTGTGATTCGGTAGCCACCCGCACTTAAACTCATCACTGTGACTAATTAGGATGTTTGGAATGCATGAGTTAAGTGAGGAAAAACTTTGTACCGCTGCAAACCATTAAAATGAACTAGTTATGTTCTTCATGTTTTTTAAACAATAAAATTCAGGTACAATGCCTGTAAGTCTGTTGTTGTATTCTCTGGCACAATCTTTCTATCGACTGAAAATGGCTTATTCTTGCATATTAACAACACCACACTCCCTCCACAATCGCTTTTACTCAAGAAATCACGGACCAATCCACAAGGTCTCTGCATCTTGTCTGCTAAACTAATTTTAGGCAAATTTGTTTTGTTGACTATTTTGCTGCTAGTGAATTCAATTTAGTCAAGTAAGAATGCTAACTAGGTTTTAATTCCTTTTCTGACTGGTGCAGCCATTTTTCAACACAAGGAAAAATAGAACTAACAATACAAATGGTGCATAGGTCTCTATCCAGGAGTTTCAGAATGATGGGAAATTAAGGCCGTTGCCACAGTGATCACCAATTTAAAACAAATTATTATATCTTTTGAATGGGAAAAAGTTTACAAAATGTTGCATATAACAGGAAGTCGAAACCCATGAATAAACAAAAATAACTGTATATCAGACAATGTGAAAAATTTACATACATGATGTATATGGCACAAATGATTCATTGCTATAGAAGTGACTTTCAGTTTAGCTTTGTCAATTTCCTCTTGTGATTCTTCTCCGGTTGAAAGTAAACCTCCAATTGACAAGAACAGTAGCTCAGGTGCAAGATAGTGTAACATAATCGGAGTGCAGAAGATTAAATCACCACAGAGACAGTTACTCTGCGCCGCTGACAGGTAACAGTTGAAAAGTTTCCCATGTAAATCAGACGCGCAAAATCCTCTTCTGACATTTGAATTAGACAGGAAAGTTGTCTAAGCTTTGTTATTGCTTCCTTCTTCCTACAAAAGTGCAGCTCAGATAACCCCAATCTCATTAGCGAGACAAACAGAGAAGGCGATCTTGACAAGCTCACGCCAAAAACAACCACAGCATCACAGCATGGGACACACGCGATAATTACGCCTTATCACAGTGAACTTAAATGTTTTTCAAAGTCATTTTTAGAGTCCAAAAGTGGATCCGGTCCACGTATTGTGATTACTGCGCTTGAGATTTGGTTTGTAACACTGCGCAGTGTGATAAGAAGAAGAGGCGGCAATGCTTTGATCCGAGCAGACAAAACTTTCTAAGATTCCCTGGCTACGCTCTGTGGTAGGCCTGTAGTAATTTGGCAAGATAGTGCTTGTAAATCTTGCCTAAAGTACAAACAGAAACACAGTGTAACAAGCCTTTAAATATGCCTTTTTATGTGTACACTTTGCTCTGGAATGTATTCTGATGTCATATGGAGAAATACATGCTGTTCTCCAGCCAAAGGGATGTATCCTTCATGCTAAAGTGTGTTTGAATGTCATCCATGTCCCCCTTTCTCAGGTGATGCAATGTAATCGCCCACTGTCCCTATCAGGTTGCCCATAACAACATATAAAGGATGGGTCAATGCAGCATATCGAATACAACTGTCTATTTGATTTATTATATTCAATGTTGATTTAACAAAAAAACTCATTTACAGGGCAGTCCTGGCCCCAGAAGTGATCATATTTTGAATCCTACCAGGGCTGTTGAAAGCTTTGTGAGGGCCTTTGAAATGCATTTTGGCACTTCATTCATTTTGGCACTACTTCATGTACGTCTGTTGCACCATTTACTGTGCATTTATGTATCACTGATTAGAGAAGAGAAAATATTGCACATGCTTAAATTGAGTACCGCCATGTATTCTTTTGATATTAGAAACAGTTACAGTATTCTGAATACCACCAAATGAAAGTGTATATTTGTCTGTCTGTCTGTATGTATGTATGTGTGTATATATGTATGTATGTATGTATGTATGTATATATGTATGTATGTATGTAGTATATATGTTCTGCCTGTGTGTGTGTGTGTATATATGTATGT
Source organism: Periophthalmodon schlosseri (assembly GCA_000787095.1). NCBI lineage: Eukaryota > Metazoa > Chordata > Actinopteri > Gobiiformes > Gobiidae > Periophthalmodon > Periophthalmodon schlosseri. Next base: position 9,211 of record KN468925.1, on the reverse strand, counting down.
ATGTATGTATGTATATATGTATGTATGTATGTGTGTATGTCTGTCTGCCTGTGTGTGTGTGTGTGTGTGTGTATGTATATATGTATGTGTGTATATATGTATGTCTGTCTGTCTGTCTGTCTGTCAGTCTGTCTGTATGTATGTACACATGCATGTATGTAAATGTGTTTTCAGTACATGTATTCAGTTGCTTTCCAGCAAAGTCCTCTTGTTATGAGTTTGCTAAAACCAACTATTTAGTGGGCTTCATAGTGGATGAGGGGTTGTATGCATGTGCGGATCTATAGCGATGGGGAGTTTAAACCCCATGAAGCAATGAACCACGTCTTGCCACCTGCCTCGGACTGCCACACTGCTCAGACCACTTAACTATAATAGAGAACAGCACTTTCTGTTGGCGGTCTCAAAGAACTGCATTAGATCACATGCTATGAATCACTTCAACTCCAAAAGATCGATGCCTGTGTCGAAACATTACAACTGAATCTTACCCAGACACAAGTAGAACATGCAAACTCCACACCTTCTTTTGGTTATACATTAATACTAACCGCTGTGCCACCCTATGATTTTTCCTATCTAACAACTTGCAACTGTACCCAGATACGTTTACCAAGCATGTAAAAATACCAGGGCTGCAAGATTAATAGTCATCTAATTTAAATCACACACCAAAATCCATTTGAATAGACTCAATAAGCAAATAGGCTGCAATTTTTGAATTACCATCATTTCCTCCACAAAAACAAAATATCCTGTCTTATTCTGCATAAACTGAAAAACCTTGTAGTTCAGATCCGTACGAAGTGATTATAATGAAATGTGATTCTTGTATTGTTGTTGCTGTTTCAGTGTTTTGTCAATACTCCTGGACGCATTTAAAATGTGAACTTCAAACAGAATCTAATCACAATCGCAATGTTTGTCAGAAAATACTTAATTCCAAATTTACCACACAAGACCTACTTCAAAACCGTATCACTTTAACTTCTGTTCATGCATCACTCACTAAGCGGCTGTGCGCACCTCCTTAGGCTACATAAAGGACAGTTCTATAGGATTACCCGTCTGATTAATCTTCCATGCATTCTGGCTGTGTCTCCCATACCCTGCTGTACGTATGCCCTATTTGTTGGGGTGATGTATGGCACAAAGCTGCAGTGGACCAGGGGGTGGGAGAGAGAGGGTGGGTGGTGCAGAGACAGAGCCAGGCTAAAACCCAGAGATTGACTACCAGGAGTCTGCAGTGGCTCCGGTCCACGATTTATTGACCATACGGTGTAGGGTATAGGCTGCCAGGCTAAAGCTTAAAATTAGGACATGTCTCCAGGCCTCGGAGCTAATCGTGCACGAATAGCATCATGTGATACGATTAAAAAGGTTGGAAAGCAGTGGAAATGTGGATTAAAAAACATCCCCAAAAATGGTTCATGCATTCCAAAGTGGATCATGATTACCAGCAATATTCAAAATGAAACAATGTGTTAAAGGTGTACTGTGAAACTTTTCCGGTGGAGGTTCTGCTTGTCTCCAGGATGGCATTATAGTTCTCTATCTTTCTCTATCAATACTTCTCCATCTTGGCAGTGTGGCATCAGTGTCAATGTCTCAAAGGAGATAGTTGCCAGATACATGCCATACTGTGGAACATTTCTGGTAAAGCAATAACATCTCGATGGAGACGAGCAGATTGCGGATCCCTCCAGAAAAGTTACATAATGCACCTTTAATATACAACAACATAATGCATTTGATTTCTTATTTATTTATTCTTTGGTATATTGGTTGGTATTTACACAGAGCAGGATTCGTCCCATATTTTTAAAGCTTTGTTACTTAACCTAATATATATTGTGATATTTAATCATTATCTTTGCACCAGTGTTGCACAATGTGAATGAATAGCGTCTACCCTCCTCATATCATTAAACATGCATGAATCGTCAAAGTCTGTCCTGCAAGGTCATTACTGCAGCATGGACAAAATGAGCCAGTAAGTCTTTTATCATGCTACAGTGGGGCTTCTCAATTGTTTCAAACACAGTGCTGTTAACTGTGGTCCTAACCAGGGATTTGGTCTGCAAATGAGCAATTTACTCACACTCCTTTGAGCACAACACTGGTCACATTTCATAGCATTGTAATAGTGTTTTGTGTTGTGTCTTGGGTTTATCGGGCCAATTAACAGAGAAGAAAAGCAAATACGTGGATAAGCCCAGTCATCTCAAAGTTTTACAAGAGCATTTTGATGATAAAAAGGCCAAATTCTTGTAAATATGACAACAATGAAACTTACTTGTCACAAGTTAAACCCCAGTGACATCGAGGGATGGGTTAAATGTAGGTCAAGTGTACCGAATCAGGACTTTTCTTTTCCAAATGCACATAAGCATATGTGAGCGAGCGCGATTAGGAGGAAGAACTTGATGTGCGCATCTTAATCCACAACCTTGGGGCAGTAGCAGCTGTGCAGTTAGTAGCTGTGATGTGACTGGGTCAACTCGTCAATGTTTTAAGGGAACCGTATGTGTGATTTTCATTTTGAATGTCTCTCATTTGGGTTGCCAGTTTCAATGATGAAATTCAGTTGGTTTAAACCTAAAAGGACTCTATCGGATCTGAATAATCACAACCTGAACCCAGCACCTGCAACCAATCATGAATCAGTACTAGCGCAGCCTCTGCAGCTCAGTGAGTGAATTCTGGAGGTTCTGAGCTTTCACATGAGGCCTGCCCATATACTGAGAATGAGGAAAAACGTGTATGTGTCATCTACATGGTTAAGGCAACTCAGTTCAGTTGTAATTGTAGGATTCTTTTAAAACAGTATGAGCGCAAGCTACATACCATTCCTTTAAAGTGAAACTAAACACTAAATCAACCTTTTTTGCTACTAAACTGTGTATATGTTTTTTTTAATAGCATGATCTACTGTTCCTAGTCTTTTTTTGGCAATTTTAGTGCAAACTAGGTGAATTTGCAGCTTTGTAGTCAAATGTATAAAAATGGGTGTGTCCTGGCTCCAATTTCAGGTATACCACCTGGCTGGAGGGTGGAGTTTAAAGTGTGGATACCAGTTAGACCAATCCCACTGTTTCTCATATGGCCAGACCCCACCCCTCCTCCCCCCTAACTCTCTTCTTTAATATTTGCATTTTAGATGGTTGGTTAATTTGATTTCTGTTATATTAAGGCTAAAAAATACATTGTGGGAATAATAATCCTTTACCCTTCCATTCGGTTTCATAATAATGAAAAGTCTGGACCATAACAGGGATTTAGATGTCAAAACAAAGCATAGAATCTTGAATCTTGAATCTTGAATGGTCAGTAATATTGAAATGGTATCAATAACAGGACAAAATCAAGTGAACAAACCACATTAATACAGCAAATATTACAAAATCCAGAACTTGATGAATCTATCATAGAATTTTAAAATAGATTTCATTAGTATGTGCAGGCTGCTATAGGGCATGCACTATGTGGGGACACATTGTACCCCTTTTAATTGTGGTTCTAATTGTGAGCTAAAAGCACTTGTTGATACAAAGTTATGGCTCTGAATACTAAACTACATGTTTTCAGAACAGAATATATTTATGATAATTACCCTGGCAGAGTCACATAGCACTGTGACTGAATACAAGCTCTGTTGCCAACCTCGACTTTGCAAAAGTAACTGCTAAAACCAGTGAGACGAGCTGAAATAAACAGATTTTAAACAAACAGATGAAGTGATAATTACAGTTCTTTACTTAATAAGGCTTTGTGGCAGACATGGCTGTTTTGTTCAGTAGACTGGGGACTTGTGCCATTACTGTAGCAGAGACATGGTTAATTAAGCAACTCTCTTAAAATGACATGCAGAGTTGGCAGGATTTGGATACAGATAAGATTGGTGGGATAACACAAAAATCATATCTTCAACTTTGTAAAACCACAGAACATGTAAAAGTGCCTACTTAAAATGTGCACAACTGAAACGTTTGCATATTTTTACAATTTATTCTTTTGAAAATGTCTACTACATCATTTAAAGGCACACCATGTATTTTTCTGATGTTACTGCTTTGCCTGGAATGTTCTATAGTGTGGCATTATACCTTGTATTCTTATGTTCTTTTCAAAGATGTATTTGTACTTAATCTTTGCTGTTATTGAATGGTTGCTGTTGTCCTCAGTGTTATGTGGGAAATGTTCCAAGAATGATTTCCTTCAGGGGACAATAACATTTATTCTATTTGATTCTGTTTATCTTGGAGACAGGTCCTTTTATTGCTGAAAAATACCATTCCAAACTGACCTGTACGTATGCTGGGTTTACTCTAACTGTTGGGCAGGTTCGGCACGTTTGAGTGAGTTACTTGCAGACTGTAACGTATTTGACCAAAGCAACGCAGTTTCACGCGTGGGTTCATGTGATAAAACACGTGTAATGACATGAAAACCGCTCTAGGCCGTTAGACCGCTATCAAAAAAATGACTCCTTGCAGATTCTTTCCACAGACCCATGCCTCACCTGGACCCTGACTCCACCGAGGCCAGTATGGCAGGGCGCATCTATCTGTTAGATAGATAAGTTTAATATGCCATACTGTGGAACATTCCAGACATAGCAGGTTCACCACCTGCTTGTCCATAAAGACGAGCAGGTGGTGAACCGTCCCTCCAGAAATGTTATAGTGCACCTTTAAGTGTTGACCACTAGTTGCCTGGCCAGTCCAGAATCACATCCCTCTGTATTTTTTATATATCAGTCTGGTCCCCACTCCCTCCGTCTTGCCTCGAGCCTGGATCAAACACAACGGTGCAATCAGATTTGTTTATGTCAGTGACAAATGTGAAACGAAAGAGCTCGCAATTATTCAGCATAAATCCGTCAGCGGTGACCACACTCACATTTGTATTGGAGATCTGGACCAGGTTGGAAACTGTATAAGATTGGTGACATTTGTATCCTTGTAATAGCAGTGGTTGTATTTTGTTCATTATTTCCCAAAAATGCAAGAAAAGTAAAAGCTTTACTTTGCATAAAAACAAAAGCTGGAATGAATGAGACATATTTTTGTTGGCATTTCCCAGAGAGAGGAAAGCACTTACTTGAATTGTTCCTCAAAATATAAACAGATCAATTTGTCTGGAGACTGACAGCAGCAGCCAATACACTGAAAATGTTGCTTGAATTTGAACAGAGTTGGGTGAAGTTTTCAAAAAAGTACTAAATATTATTATCAGGCAAGTACAACTAATTATCACTACTGTGAAACTATCTAACTAATTAATTTAACTTCAAATTGGCTTTTGTATCATTATTGTTTTACACTGGCAAAACAAACCTGATGACAAGAATGTATCTTGCCCAAGAACACAATAGCCAGTTACAGCTTGGCTAGGTTCGAAGTGCAGAGATAGCGATCTAATACTACTGTTATTTTCCCAATAGTCTTGGCCTTGGGTAATTACTATCATTCTGAACACAGCTTATTGTCATTATTTTGAGTGAACAACCTTTTTATTAGAAATATTTTGAGTAGATTTGTCACCAAGGGATACAAGCCACCTCAAATACTCCAGAGGTTGCAAAAATACATGGTTTTATTGCTATATGAAAGATGGATTTTTGTTGGATGAGATTTGGCTCCTTGCTGTACACTACTGCTGTGTTTTTTCACACTATTTGGGTGTTGAGCTGTCGGAGGTTTGTTTGGGAGTGCAGGGGAGCAGCGGTGGCAGGGTGGTAGAGGTCTGGGTGGCGGTGACAAATGGCACAAGGTTACAACAGCGACTGGATTCAGCACCTGCCTCAGAGCCATCGCAACTCACAGGAGATGACAGCATAGTACTACTCCTGCCTTAGGAACATGGGGGATTTCATATGTCAGTGGGAGGTAGTTTGTAGTCTTTAATATAGTGGTACATTTTGATTTTAGCTACCTTACAGTATTTACATGAGTATACATAGGTACCAATATACACATACATTTTCATTGCCATAAGGGATGGGTAATGCTGATAATGAAAATGTATAACTTGATTTTATTTTATCCCGATTCTGTAATTGTGTCCTCAGGCAAGACACACAGCCACATAGCCTAGTATGAGTGTGGTGTGTGTGTAAGTGTTGGTGGTGGTCAGAGGGGCAAATGGCGCAGGTTGGCAGCCTCGCCCTGGTACTTTTAATTTACTACTTTTAATATTCTTTGAGTTCATTAACATGTCACCTATATATTGGCTAAGTATGGATAGGAACACTTCAGTTATGATTTTAAAGTATGTTTTCTCCCCACAACTTCAGTGTGAATATGTGGTAGTAACAGTAACTCATTTCCCCCGTTGAAGTTGTATTTAGAGTGGTTCATGCATGTTTGAGTCATTTTAGTACTCCTGTATTCAAGACGTCATTGCTCCAATCAACCCCTTTTTCACCACCACCAGCACACGCCCACTGCTCTGTACTTACTTCGTTCTCCAGTTTTATTTTCTTAATCGGTGATACGTGTACGATTCGGCAGTGTCACGTAGCTATTTTTGCACAAAGGAAAAAAAAAACGTGCGCAGCTATCCATAGGCAGACTTGTTTCTTTTAATAAGTCGTTTTAGATCAATATTGTGATTTAAAATGTCCAAATTATAACATAATGATCCAGGGGTGTCATAGATTATAACTATATAGCAGACTCGAGCACAAGATGTCTTCTTTAAAGCCATCCTGTTTGAACCTATATCAACAGCAGCAGTAGAGTAATCAGCCTCCTCAACTTCTCCATGCCTTCCTCTTTACCATAACCAATGTTAAGGTAGCTTGGGAGGTATTTTCTTATTTTTATGTTCTTACTTTGCCTGTTGACATCTCTACCTGCCCTGTTTGTGTATGGAGTTTGCCAATTCTTAGCCCTGTTTCTGAATGTACAAGATATTCAGTCTGTTCCATTTTGTTCAAATACGTATCAAAACATCTAATACATTTTCAATTCACACCTTTGTACGTATATGCCATATCACTTTCACAGCAAGGAAACCGTCACTTCTTATGTAACCACCTCCATTCTCACATCCGATATAAAATCCCACACAGTTAGCATAGCATTAATAATAAATGATACCCACCTATAGATAATGCATGCGCTGTTTCGGCAGGTGTCGCAGTTAGCCGTATCCTGTCCGGTCCTGTACGTCAACCTACAAAAAAAAGAAAAAAAAATTAAATTGAAAATGAGATGAATACAAGTTTTTTCTTCATTATAGCAAAAAGGCAGCAGTTCTCCCAGATTTAATTAAGTGAGCATATTTGATTTTACATAACTGGATTAACTCGCTCGGCCTTGACATAGTTTTCAAAATCTCTGAAGGAGTATGTAGAGCAAATCGCTGAATAAATTTGATATAATTCATAATTCATAAGTCAATATTGCATGACACTTGCATGTGCTTGCTTTAGTGTGGAATGATATAGAATTGTGTAGAATGATATAGAATTTGAATATGTCCTGCTGCCTGTACATGGCCATGATGATAGATTCGAGCGTATCAGGTTTCAAATGGTCTTGGGACAGCACACCCACACATGATGAAGTTCCTTGTTGAGCTAATCTAAGGAAACTTAATTCTACTAAATGTGATTTTGTGCCATTTGTATAAAGCCTCAGGACCCAGTGGTAAAAGAACATAATGATTAGCAGTGCTGTGGTCTGTTATATATTTTATTTTAGGAAATTATTTTAAGAGACCCTTGTTGCTTACT
>KN468924.1:17211-29159 GCA_000787095.1 Periophthalmodon schlosseri | reverse complement strand
CCTCATCAAAAACATACTCAAAGTTGTATGTTTTGCTTCATTAGCACTTATTTCATTAATGTTATGTCACAACTAAAAAAACAAACCTCTCCTGCGCTGTTTTTAAGCCCACAAACCATCACCAGACACGTTCTGCAGACAAATTGTGTTCACGTAACAAACACATAGCTCTATTATCATGGCAGTCAAGTTGCCTAATGGATTCATTTGTTCACTGTTCATTCCCCATCACACACAGCAGAGGGAGCTCCAAAGCCTAAATGCCTCATTGGAAAAAGAGGTGTAGTTTATAAAGGGTTACCATTATTTTAGAAAATGTGAAATACTAATCCCAAAGTGACCAAAAGCATGTTTAAAAGGGAATTAAAGATGCAAGAATGCATACTATATGTTCTTTAAGCAGTTAAAGAATTAAAGAGGGGGTATTATAGATTTTTGAGCTTTCTACCATGTTATAACATTGTTCCCTCATCAAAAACATGTCTGAAGTGGTTTTAGATGTAATCCATGAATGTTTCAGTCATTTTGCGATCTCTCCCGGCCCTATTCAAGCCCTCTTACGATTAGCTGTACTATTCTGTGCAATGCTCAGCCCACAAGCCTACGTCACCCATGCTCCCACACAACAATTTTCACAAAAGCATGATACAAAACTGTACACAACAACTTGACGAACCAGATGCGATGTGCAGTAGTTTCATTAGAGGGATTCACGCTGATTATGTTGTGATAGTGCTCTGAAGGGGGAGTGACTTTGCATGGGGAGCATAGACTGTATAAAGAAGTGGACTAAGCGAGTGTGACATCACCCATAGCGTTCAGCTCCAGTCAAATAAAGCTCAGATAAGGCTAGAAGTTATAGGGGCGAATTTGGAGCCGAGTTCCATATTTGGAATTCTGACAGCGAGTATCATAGCAACCAAAAAGCCAATCCGGAGCGAGGCTGTTGAAGGTAACGCCCCTTCCCGCCCTCACTGCTGGTTTAGCAGGGAGCGGGCGCTTAGTAACGGTGTCAATCAAACCTGTTGCTAACGCCAGCGGGAGCGTCCTCGGGGAAAGAAGGCGCCTGATTTGTTTGTTATTAAGCTTCATCTCTTGATTTACAGAAACAAGGGAAATAAAATGTTTGTATTAACCGACTCTACGTGATCCTGGTATTTTTAAGACCAAAATGACGAGACTCACTGCAGCAGTTACAGAGGGAGAGGTGACAGTCGATGGAGCCGGAAGCGCACCCACGATCACTTGCTATTTGGAACAGCGCGTCAGCTATGTCCATTTACAGTATATATATGGTGGGGAGCAAAGAGAGGGGAGACTCAGAGCTTCAAATTAATATGTTGTTTCTGGCGGATATAGCATTTTCAAAACAATAAAAGGTAACATGGTGATCTAAATATGTTATCTGTTAGCAGTTAATACCCCTCAGAAGTAACCCTCTTTAACACTAACACATAACAGGCTACGTCATGTTAAAAACAGATACATTTTTGTAAAGCATAGAAAGGGTATCTTGGGAATCCAGACAAAAACTTTGCATACTCGTTGGGGTAAACAACGGCTGATCGGTGCACTGACAGAGGATATGGTGGACCACAGACAGTAATGATGATGAAACGGGCCAATTTCATAAACAGAAAAGTACTCATGGAGGTGAACGCTCGCCCCCTCCCCCCTGTGCTGTATGAATAGTCGGGGGTTGAACTGTTGGCATTCCGGACGTCATTGTCTTGGCGAGGGATTTCATCAGAAGGCGGACATAGAAAACAGACCATTTCATGTGTCAGCCAAGTTGCATCACTGGCTTACCTTTGTAGAAATGTGAATAGCAGTGCTGTGGTAATTATGGGGAAGAATTGGTAGTATGGGGTGACCATGACCAAAAATTGTACACAACAGTAGTGTTACTTCAAAATAATATTACGCAAGTAGAAGTTCAAAGTAGTGGTCCATGAAATGCCTCAAGTAAGAGTACAAAAGTATTGGGAAAACGACTCCTCGAGTAAGCGTAACTTAAAGAGGACTTGTCGGGACGTAACATCTGATTTATAATTTGAAGTTAAAGTAATATGAAGGACTAAACATTAAATAATGCACAAAAGCTGGTATTTTCAAAGGATACGCATACAAATTTGAAAAAAACAAAAACAAAATCTGAAGGAGCAGTACAACAAACACAAGTGTTCAAATAATTTAATATTGTCAACATAAAGATTTTGCCACTTGCAGACTTACTCACAGTGGGAAGAGTAACCAAATCTCTAAGTAAAAGTACTGTTACTTAAAAAAAATGAATAAATAAATAAACAAAAATATGCTGCTAGAAACGTTCAATTTCTTTCAAGTTTCAGTTTCTCAAGTAAATGCAACTGAGTAAATGTAACTGACTACTACCCACCTCTGACAGTGGCTCAGGAAGAAGGTTGGTGGTTCAATTCTGGCTACCACTAGTGCATATTGTCACTGTGTTTCTCCGACGTTAAAGAACACGTATTATGCTTTTTTTTGTATTTAGTAAGACCCTATAACTATATCATTAGTTACGTTTTGTTCATTCTAAACTTGTAATATTGATCCAAAACAGCTTAATAATAGAAGCAGGTTAACTGGTTGGTTTCCTGTTCAAAATTGCAGAACTGAGAAGCCCGGTCTCTCCATAGTGGCATATCACCGTAGCAACCAGTGGCTTTTCATTTACAGTTTTTTATTGTTGAAAAAAGGCTATGCGACATTTTTGAACCTGGCATGGAGTTGGACTTTTTTGAATAATGGAAAGTAAGTGATGGGGGTAGGTGCAAAAAGACATTTTCTGAGCACTCAAGCCTCAAATGCAGGACAATGCAGTATAACTCAAAATGCATAAATGAGTAAGCTAATGATGAGGGAGTCTGGGGTCACCAGGTCAAGTTACAGGTCAGATCTGTGGAGAGGGGAACCTGCTCACAGTAAGAATGCAGTAGATTGGGGATTGGGGGGATTGCGTGATAAGTGTGAGTGTGTAGTGCTCTTAAAGGGAAAGACAACCAGGAAGACCGAACTAAAACATAATAAACATTACGCCAAATAACAATAATTACTGGGATATTTCAGAAAAGTGTAAAAAACGTACTCATACATCAACACAGACAATTTACAAACAGCAGAACTCGAGGTCAGACTTTTACACAGTATAAACCAAAAACTGGATCTACTCCAACCACTCCATGACAAATTAAAAGAGCTACGTAAAACTATGGAATTAGCTCACTCCTGTATAATGATGCTGGAACTAAACAACAAACGCTTGCGAACGACTGTAACTTCTCTTTCTAATGATTGGGAGTTGGTTGAAAACAAAACAAAGCATTCAAGGAGACACTATTCGAAACCTATTATTATTACTATTACTATTACAAACCTGGAACATTCACTGGAATAAAGGAAAACAAACAGGACGACCTCCAAAACCAGACCCCCAGACACGGTAGGCAACATCACATTTCACAGAGTACACTGTATCGGAGCCATAACCAATAAAGTGATGAGGTATGTAAGGAGTGTGTTTGGACCACTGCAAACTGTTTGACATGAACTAGTTCTGTCATGTTTTTGAGACAGTAAAAATCAGGCACAGCACCTTTAAAACTTAAATAAAACTTTAAAAAATTATCTGATCAGTAGAAAACCTTCAAATACATCTCCGACATGTTAGTGCCATATGAACCATCTCACACTCTGAGGACTTCAGGGACCGGCCTCCTGCTGGTGCCCAGAGTCAGGACTAAACATGTGGAATCAGAGTTTGAGTTTTCTGCAGCTAAAACCTGGAACAGTCTTCCTGAAGATGTGAGACAGGCCTCTACTTTGACAATGTTTAAATCCAGACTCAAAACAGTTCTGTTTAGCTGTGAATATGACTGAAAGGTTTTTATTCTGCACTCTTCTCTTTTAATGTTCATTTTATGATGATTATTTATGTTTTGATATGTTTGTATTGGGATTTTAGCGTCTTATTCTGTAAAGCACTTTGAATTACTTTGTGTAAGAACTGTGTTAGAAGAATAAACTTGCCTTGCCTTAAAATGATTAAAGTTAAGTATATATTCAGTTTTTCAGATATTCAAATTTGCTGCAAGTTGTAGCAGCCCACACAATCCAGCATTGACTCAGCCATCCATACTTTTCTTTCATTGAACATAAATAGGAAAAAAAAAAAAAAAATCGATACAAAATCCCACTCGGAAAGTCGACGGAGACTGGAGGCCATGGTCCAGCCTGATCCGCGATGCATTTGAGAAGCTAGCTTACGTGGGGGCCCACCAACAATGCACTGCAGATAGCGAGAGAGAGAGAGAGAGAAAGAGGGAGAGGGAGGGAGGGAGGAAGACTTTGAAGAACCACCAAAGCTGACTTGCCTAAGACTCTTGGGGGATCTTCCTCCTCCTCCTCTTCCTTGTCCTCCTCCTCTCCTAACCTAAATGCTGCCATTTGCATACATTTCCTGGAGAGCGGAGAGACAGGGCTTTGGGGAATGTTTGAAATTGTGTTTATTTCCCCCAAACGGAACTGTTTAGCATTAATTGAAATCATGCTAGGTTTGGACAGCTGTAAATTGGTTAGTGTTTGAATGCAGCGGAAAATGAAATAAATAAATGGGATGAATTACAATGGACTATTCAAATTGCCAAGAAAAAAAAAAGAAAAAAAAAACATTTATGCATATTTCTGCAATTTGTCTAATGGACTGGTGTTGTGTTGCAAAGGGAACTGTTTGCGTTTAAAAATCCCCACACATTTTTTGGACAGTTTAATTTTTCTTCTGTTGGACTTTGGATCTCTCTTCCCACCAACTTAAAACTGCAGACTGACTAAACACCTTTAATGGTGATGATGATGATGATGATAATTGCTGTATGCAATGCCAGAGGTGGTAATACATTTACTCAGTTACATTTAACTGAGTAATTTTTTTAAGAAATCATACTTTTCAGAGTACTTTTCTAGCAGCATACTCTTTCTCCTACTTGAGTAATAGTTTTATTGAAGTAACAGTACTCTCGAGTAAAAGTTTTGGTTACTTTTCCCGCTGTAAGTGTACACTTGACAAAAGCAATATTAAATTTCAACGTTTGTGTTTCTTGCACTGCTCCTTCCAGTATAATGCCATTTTGTCTAATAGTCTAATAGTCTACCATCCTTTTAAAATGGCAGCTTTTGTGCATTATTTTGTTTTGTCCTTACAATTACATTAACCTCAAATTATAAATCAGATGGTAAAACCCAACAATTACTATTTAAGTTACTCTTACTTAAATAGTAATTTCCACTTACTCTTACTTGAGTAATTCTGTGGATCACTACTTTGTATATCTACTTAACATCTACGTAATATTATTTTCAAGTAATGTTACTCTTACTTGAGTACAATTTTTGCTACTCTATTCACCTGTGAATGTTACTAATCTTACTAAGCTCATTTTACATTTTCTAAAAACCTGTTATGGACAGGTGTTGAAAATTGTGGACCATGCTCTTTGCCTCCATTGCCATTGCAGCTGCTCGTAGCTGTGGTTGCAAGGTCTCTGGTGCCTGTCACGGTGACAATCCCCAAACCCGGTGGTGAATGCCGAAGGTAAGGCATGCCGTCAGGCTGAAGGAGTCCTATCGAGCCTTGTTGGGTTGTGGGACTCCTGAGGCAGCTGACAGGTACCGACAAGCCAAGCGTGCTGCAGTTTGTGCAGTCGCAGAGGCAAAAACTCAGGGTTGGGAGAAGTTCGAGGAGGCCATGGAAGAAGACTTGCGGTCAGCCTCAAAGAAATTCTGGCAAACTGTCTGACACTTTAGGAGGGGAAGCAGTGTGGGTGGAGAGCTGCTGACCTTGACTGGGGATGTTGCTGGACAGTGGAAGGAATACTTTGAGGATCTCCTCAATCCCACCATCACGTCTTCCGAGGAGAAAGCAGAGACTGAGGACTCGGAGGCGGACTCGCCCATTACCCTGGCTGAAGTCACTAAGGTGGTTGGCAAGCTCCTCGGTGCCAAGGCTCTAGGGGTGGATGAGAGCCGTCCCGAGTATCTCAAGTCTCTGGATGTTGTGGGGCTGTCTTGGCTGACACGTCTCTGCAACATTGCATGGTGGTCGGGGACAGGACCACTGGACTGGCAGACCGGAGAGGGCAAGCCACCTTTTTCCAGTCGAGAATCATGGCCTCGGATTTGGAAGAGCTGATTCTCATCCCAGCCACTTCACACTCGGCTGCAAACCGCCCCAGTGCCTGCTGCAGGTCCTGGCTCGGTGGCTTTGTCAAGGGTTTTGTTAATTGTTTTTATGTACAGAATTTCTAGGCACAGTCACAGTCACTCGACCCTAAAAAGGTGGCTTGCCCTCTCCAGGTGGATGGAGAGTCCCTGCCTCAAGTGGAGGAGTTCAAGTATCTTGGGGTCTTGATCACAAGTGAGGGAAGGATGGAGCATGAGATTTACAGGCGGATCGGTGCAGCGCCTGCAGGGATGCAGTTGCTGTATTGGACTGTTGTGGTAAAGAAGGAGCTCTCGATTTACCTATCAATTTACATTCCTACCCTCACCTATGGTCATGAGCTTGGGTAATGACCGAAAGGACAAGATTGCGGATACAAGTGGTCAAAATGAGTTTCCTCCGCTGGGTGGCTGGGTGCTTCCTTAGAGATATGGTGAGGAGCTCAGTCACACGGGAGGAGCTCGGAGTAGAGCCACTGCTCCTCCACATCGCGAGGAGCCAGTTGAGGTGGCTTGGGCATCTGTTCTGGATTCCTCCTGGACGCCAGGAGGAGACCCTGGGGAAGACCCAGGACACGTTGGAGGGACTATGTCTCTTGGCTGGCCTGAGAACGCCTCAGGATCCTCCGACAGCTAGAGGAAGTGTGTGTGGAGAGGGAAGTCTGAGCCTCGCTGCTCAGGCTGCTGACCCTGGATAAAGCGTAAGAAAATGGATGGATAGAAATAAAAACATAATGAAAACAGTAAACTCTGCCCTTATCTCTGAAAGTTGTAAAAAGCTCTTAGAAACTCATTGCAGTGAATAATTAGGATTCTCTGAATGCACAAGGTAAGTGAAGGATAACTGTTCCACTGCGCATCGTTTTAAATGTCAGATTTTCTCTTTAAGATCTTTCACTTACATGAAGGTCTTAAATGCCCTCCGCTCTATAGCTCCAAAGAAGTCCACGAGAGCTGATGACCTTGACCTAAAACTTCTATTACTACCTGCTCCATATTTAATTCAACCTCTATTACATATTTTTTTAATTTATCAGTTCAAAGTTTTACCAGAATTATGGAAAACAGCGCACGCTACAACTAAAAATATTAATATTTTCTGACCAATATCTAAATTACCTTGTCTTGTAAAAGTTTTAGAAAAGTTAGTTGCAAATCAAGTAACAATTAATTTAACTAAATGCTCTATTTTGAAGTCTTATCAATCGGGTTTCATAAAGGGCATCATACTGTCACTGCAACCATGAAAGTTTTAAATGACATTTTCACAGCCCTTGATGATAAACAAGATTGTGTAGCACTGCCAGTAGATCATAAAATCCTCTTGAAACGCCTGAAGCATGTTAGATTTGATATTGCTACATGTAATTGGTTCCAACATTATCTTTCAAACAAAATCCAGGCAGTAGTAGCCAATGGATTTAAATCCTTTCTTTTTTTTTTTTACTTTAAGCAAAAGAGTGCCCCAAGGCTCAATTTTAGGCCCGCCAGTTTTGACTCTATTTATTAATTTGATTGGTTGCAATTTAAGAAAAAGCCTCATACATTTATGTCTATGATGCTGTTTTCTATGTAAGTGCTCCCTCTGCTGATCAGGCGATTTTAAAACATTTAAGTGATGTGCAAGCTGCAAATCTTTATACAGTAAATGGTACATTGAGTCAGAACCTAGAAATATTTTGGGTTTTAGCTTGACGAAAACTTATCCTTTAAAATACATATCTTGCAATTATGTAACAGTTTAAAATGAAACAATGAAAATTACCATTTTATTATAGAAACAAATCTTGTATCCCATTGAATTGCAAAAAGAAATTGTTCAGTCAACCTTTCTTTCTGTACTAGATTAAGGTTATTTTGCTTCCCAGAATTGGAATACTTTTCAAGGACATTGTTACATAAGGAGGAGTAACAATGTAATAGCCCCCAATTTGTCAATTTGTTACGACCCAGCTCATCTAGGGTCAGGG
Source organism: Periophthalmodon schlosseri (assembly GCA_000787095.1). Lineage (NCBI taxonomy): Eukaryota > Metazoa > Chordata > Actinopteri > Gobiiformes > Gobiidae > Periophthalmodon > Periophthalmodon schlosseri. The sequence continues at coordinate 20,952 of KN468924.1, read as the reverse complement.
AAGTAACAAAAACTAAGATGGAAAAATGGTGAAATAAAGAAGTAATTTAGTGAACAGGGTTGTAAAAGGCAAACTAAACAAAAGGGATCTAAAATATTTAAACAAATGTAAATGTGCAAGGATTAAACAAAAGAGTAACAAAGGTTAAATTTAGCTAAGACAAATTTTACAAATACATGACAAACAGACCATGTACTGACATGGTTGAGTGTCTCAGAAACACAGTCACAGCAGTGACAGAAAACGAGACACATTTTACATAACCTAAATACAAGTGTCTCTAAACTCGGGCTGTGTCCCAATTCGCCACATGCACAGTTCAAAGTACCCTTCAATGTACCATTTGAAGTACCCTTCGAGTACCGTTCGAAGTGCCGTTCAAAGTACCCACCCGACGAAGGGTACTTTGGAAGGATTATTGCAATAATAATTTCTAATGATAAGAATGTATTGTTCTTGTTCTTATTGTCTGGAAATAACTGCACATTCCTTTATTCAATATAACTTTGTTTCCCAAACCAGCCCCAAAGAATGTACTGCAAAATTAACCTGGGTGTGGGTATTTTAATCATGAAGACACACGGCCTGACTTTTGGCTGAGCAGGGAGCAAGTGACATGCCAGTCATCTACTGCCCCAGCCAGCCCTGCAAACCCAGCCCATGAACGATGCAGTGGACAGTGGAACAGCACCCGGTATGAGAGCCCCACTAACCAGCCTGAAGATGAAGACCTCGATCTCAGCACTGTGAAGTCGGTCCAGGCAGAGAAGGTTGTTTAGCACTGCCAAGGTCCCTGCAAGTGTGTCTTCATGATTAAAATATGGCACTGGCACACTCAGGTTTATTGATTTGAATGCACTTTGAATGTTACTTTAGTGTTTTAAGTTATTACGTTAATATACTGTACATTGTATTTTCTGTTCCTTTGTTAAATATCATGATGATACCTGTAAATATATGTAAATAAACGCTCAGAAATGTTTCAAAAAGTTTTTAATTTTTGTCAGTCAATTTTTCGAGCAAACCAAAAAACCTTTCAAAGCTCTCTTTCCTCTCCTCTGCCTCCCTCTCATCCTGCTCCCTCTGTCTCCATAAGTCCTCCCTGTAGAACTTCAGAATATCACTGTCCCTCTTTCTTTTTCGTGCTCCTCCTCTGGGCCTCTGCCCCAACACCTCATCAATGGGGACAAACCAGGGCCAAGTTTCAGTGGTGGCCTTCCCTGCCACTTCTCCACTGCTTGGATATTTGCAGTCCTTTGACAGACTAAATGTTAATACAAGGCATGTGAAAACAAGATCAACACAATGATTTATGTGTACTAAGAAAAATAGTATACATTCAGATCACGTACACACTTTATATTTCTTTAGTAGATTCTCCCACTTTCTTTTCTCCTGAAGTGACTTTCCCCTCCAGGCCAAGCTTCTGCAGTATTGTCCTGAGTCATACAAACATTCACAATTTACCCAATTATAAATACAGCAGCATATAATACATAGACAATGAGAATGTTCTACACCACTGTTACAGATTTCCTAGTGTTCTTGGAAAAATGTGTTCAATTACTATGCAGCACATTGTGTAATTCCATTTATGCGGTTCATTATGTCTTTTGTAATATATTTTTGACTCTTCTTTGGTAAAGAAGGTAGTTATGATATATTATTCAATGAGTAATTGCCACATTTTTGTGAACAACTCTCTACTGAGAAATAGGTACATTTAGTACCTAGTACATAGTGCTTGTAGTATACTTTCTCTGATCAGCATCTTAAGGGCCATCAGTTAGTGATCACAGAAGTACAGGCTGTGGATGAGATGGGAATGAAATAGGGAAATCCAGGTTCAGTCATTACTATCCACATATGTAGAAATGTGAAGGTGTTAAATTCGCAGCAAGACCAACTTTTATGTACTTCTAGTGTCTTTCTTATATTAGCTGGGAGTATATCGCAGTGTTTTTGGGCTTACCTCCAAGCAGCACTTGTGGAGAATTTGGCACCTGTGAATAGGTGCCCATTCTCCCCCCTCAGGCGGATGAAGTCCGCCGTCTGCTCGTCGCTCCCTAAACACAAAAGAATATTCTTAAATAAGGACGAATATTAAACATTATGATAGCTACACTAATATACAAGTGTAAGGGATCATTCCGCTAACCGTTTGGTCAGTTACACAGCAATTACTGTAAACTCAGTTTAACAGGACTTCACTAAGGTTGAGTCGCCTCATACATATCTTTGCTCAAATTTTAACAGTTTCATGTAGCACTATTGTAGGTGAGGTAAACCAGTACAACATTTAAATGTGTATTGAGTTGCGTACTCCATTTTCGTCTCTTTTTTGCGTAGGCGCGGTGCATGATGGGATATAGCAGTACGTGAAGTGTGCTCGGATCAAAGGGTACTTCGAACGGTGCATTTCGCGAATTGGGACACGGCCAGAGTCACTGCCACAGTAGCGACGTAACAGAAAAGAGACACATACAAAATGGCAGACTGGCCACAAAGGCCAGCAGCCCTGAGCAGGTGCGCTGAATCTCCTTAAATGGGGGGAGGCAGCCACAGGATTGGCCAAGTGGGAAAATGGTCCTCCAATCCGCAGTGAAAACTCACACAGCCAGGATTACATGGGGAAAAGGGGAGAGATTCAATCATACACACAATATATAGGACAGATACAATAAAATGGGAAAAGCATAAGGCTTGGGGCTGTAACAGACATGCAAAACTGGATACATTGGTGTCACTAATGCAATTTAATAATCTGACGATAAACATTTATAATAACACCTGCACCTGTTTTTAATGTTTTAAGTGGACCTATGTAGTTATTTGTTTTGTTTGTTTTTGTTTGTATTTTTCTGTACTGGAACAGGGCACTCATGCTAAAGAGAATCTGAGAACTCGCACTGGGCTCTCCCTGTATAAATAAAAATAAATGAAATGAAATGAAATTGAAAAACTAGTTCTGTTTTTCATGTTTTTTTGACTGTCAAAATCAGGTACAGCTCCTTTAGTACTTTGAAATAGCTCTTGCTGACGTTAGTACTGGTTCATTACAGACTGTGGGACAAGGCCCGGACTCCATTTTGGCTCTAAATGAAAGTGCTGGCTGGTGTTTGGCAGGTGCCCTCCACATCTGCTCCGACAGGCTGAGGCAATTCCACCCTGACCCCCTACAGTTAGCAGAGAGCCTTTGTGTCGGAGCGGCCCGGGCGGAGAGGCCAGTGCTGCGGCCACCGAGCAATTTATCTGCAATAAAGTTACTGCGGTTTTCTGGACGGGTCCGGACAAAGCACAGGTGGGCACAATGGGTTATATTGTATTTGTCAGATAGGAACCAGACGAGATAGGCATTCATTCGTCTATCAATTCATCTACAGTTGACCTACAAAGGTATAGTCTAGTCAGTTCATTGCTACAGAAAATTGTAGCTTATTGTGCAAAGTCGACTTTTCAGAGCTTTTAGCCATGTTATAATTGTTTCCCCTTCTCATTTACCTTCTCCAAGTGTGTAATCTTTATTCTCCTGTATTCAAGACATCATTGGTCCAATCTACTCCCGTTTTCACCGCCACCGGTACATGTCTACTGCTCTGTTATTACTTCATTCTCCAATTGTATTTGCTTAATTGGTGATACACACAGGATTTGGCAGTGTCGCGTAACCATTTAAGCATAAATGTAGAGAAAAAATCTGCTATTTGCTAGCATGATCAGCAGCTGTCCATAGGAGGGGCC
>KN468924.1:0-15093 GCA_000787095.1 Periophthalmodon schlosseri | reverse complement strand
GCCAAACTGGTTACAAAGTGGCTTAAGGATAACAAAGTCAGTGTTTTGGAGTAGCCATCGCAAAGCCCTGATCTCAATCCTATTGAAAATTTATGGGCAGACCTGAAAAGGCTTGTAAACTAAGTAATGAAAAATTGTCTAAAAAAATCTGTCTCCCATTATTTTGGCATTTAGCAAATAGAAATAATTTTGGTAATCCTAAGTGACCTAAAACAGGAAAAGTTTAGTCTGATTTCATGTCAGACAGTGAGGAAAAAAAAGCATATGTGTCTTTTTGTATAGTGTATGTAAACTTCTGGTTTCAACTGCATGTTATGTGTTAGCAGTTAATACCCCATAGAAGTAAAATACCCCCTCTTTAACCTGTACCTCCACATATACAAACACATTCTAAATAATCACTTGCCATATTGCACTGCACTTTTCTAGTTTTCTCCATACACATATTGTGCATTATGCATATGTTTCAGCTCAGGTGTGTGAAGTTGTAGTATATTCTCCACATCATGCTTTTGTATAGTTACGAAAAACTGCCGGGTGACGTAGGCTTGAGTTGAGTCTTGTATAGAATAATACAGCTAACCATAAGGAGGGTTCAAATGGGGCCTGAGAGAGATCGCTAGATTACTGAAACATCCATGCATGACATATAAAACCACTTCAGGCATGTTTTTGATGAGTAAACGTTATAACATGGCAGAAAGCTCCAAAAGGCTAAATGACTAAACATTACTCTCCAGCAGCAGTGCACCCTGGGCTAGCGTTAGCGCTACGTCTACTGACAGCAGAGGGAATTACCATGATCAAAAACTAATGCTAGCCAATAGGCAACATGGACACAGTTGTAATGAAAGCCATTTGACCGCAGAAATACTCAGAACACGTTTGCGGATGGTAGATGAATTTAAAATCTGCGCAAGGTTTCTGCCTTTGATGTCACAATCCTGGGAAAATTCAAACTGAGTGTTTTGACAGGCACAGACGGAGAGAACCTTGTAAGCAGGATTACTGAAACAAGTGCAAATGAGGCTAAATGCAACTCTAGGTATATTTTTTTTATTCATGGAAAAGTATTACCTCCCTATGGAAACAAGCAGGTAGTGAAGCTTTAAATACCCCTGGCAACTTCAAAACAATATAATCGTGTTACCCTTACACCCGCTGACCGGCAAGTTCATTGGCAAACACTTAACCCCCTACGCTAACCCCACCCGTTTCCAGCCATTTTCTTACAGTTTAATTACACTGATTCAGAATACTCACGCTAAAGTTTCAGGGAACTTGAAAACAATAGAATTCCTGATGACTTTAGCAGCTCTGGGATTACAGCTTACCACCCATCCCTCTCCACTCCTCTCCGGCTCTTCACAAAGAAACATTAATGTTAGTGCGTGTGGCGTGCTGCAGAGGGAGGGGGATTACAGGCGTTCAGCATGGCTAGACCTTAGAAAAGGCGCGCTTCGGATACGCGAGTCAAAAAGTCTCCTGCCTCCAGACTTCATTAAAGCTCATTGAGGGGCTCTTCCCTTGCACTGTTGTTACCTTCATTATCAGGCTCCTACCTCTGCCAGATGGAAAGTTGTTTTTTTTTTTCTTTTTTTATTCTGGCGCACACAATCAGCAAGCGCTTATTTAATGATATGCTACGGCACGGCGGAGCAAGAGAGAGCGCGAGTGCCTTTTTCTTTCACTTACCGGCAGACTGAAGTCACGGATTGCTGCAGAGAATGAATGTGTTGCACCCGTAACTAGTTTTGCTTGTATGCAGTGATTGCTGACTATGTTGGTGGTGAAAGAGAGTGAAAGAATGTTTTGAACATTTCTATGCAAATTCATTTGTACAAAGAACAAAATCCAGTTGACCCAATATTGTTTTGAGAATGTTTTGTAACATATACAACAAAACTATTCCTCAAAATAGTTCTATTTATATTTGGAATGAGGAAGCTGTTTTTAAAATATATTTTATTGACTGCACTTATAGGCTACTCGATGCTCATAAATACTGATTGTTATGAATTATTGCACAATTGCCATGGCGGCCAAACTCCGCTCTGGCGTTCGGCTGTGCTTGTAAACTCATTGTGATATATTATTAGGATGCTAGGAAGGCATTAGGAAAGTGAGGAATAAGTTTGGACTGCTTCAATTCAATTCATTTTATTTTTGTAAAGCCCAAAACCCCAAAAGCAGTTGCCTCTTAGGGCTTAACAAGATTGATGTAACCGACAGAAAGTTAGAAAATCGCACAGTGAAACCGTCATTGGTCAATAACAGACAAGCAGATTAACCAACATGAAACAAGGAACGGGATAACTGTCCCAGAACATACCCTGTCCTTAGACCCTCTGCGGCAAAGAAAAACTCTAAAAGACCCAAAACACTTCAAATTGTCATTAGGGTTGGGTGAAATTGGTGCGGATTTCCAGACAAGTGTTGTCAATCAGCCCTAGGGCAGCTCAATTCCGTTCCATCTGAAATGGTGTCGTACCACTGGTCAAGTAGATACAATATCTGTAAATTACCATGATTGGACAGGTAATGAGGTCAAACTAAACCTCGCCTGATTGCAATCTGTACTAAATGAAATGTTTAGATACCACTCACTCTAGCCTCTGGAAATATGCTGGTATCACGACAGAATTCTGCATCACAAAGCCTTGCAGTTTAGTTTGATTTCAGTGGCACTGTGTTTACTGTTTTTGTTTCTACTGTGGTTCAGAAGCGTTTCATTGACCTGCTGTTTCACATAGACTTTATTTGTATAGTTATTTCCTATTTATATTCAGTGATGGGAAGAGCACTTTGAAAACGGATTGAGTGACATAAGACTGAATACCTGCATTAAAATGTATTTTGCAGTGTGTTCTGATACATGGTCCAATCAGAGTACTGCATTCTGAATACTTGGAATATTTTTACTTTGAATAGCACATTGTTGTGTAAAAAGGTAACAGGATTAAAACAACTTTATGTTTGTTGCAGTGTTCGTTCTGCATTTACTTAGCGCTGATTAGAGAGAGAACAATCGCACATGCTCACGCCACAAGAACTGTTCTCACAAATTCTGTGCAGTTTGAAGCCAAAATTGAATGATCAAATATGGTAAAGTATTTATTTGTACCGAAACACTCTTCTTCTGAGTATGCATTTTTGGTACACTGTTTATATTACAGTGTCTGCATGTTTGTATTACCAGAATGTTTGCTGGTAGTGATGTGTGATGCCACCTTTTCGCTTTCAATCCAATACCAATCATGGCTGGTATTGACCTGTCTGGCCAGCCAAGACTACACGCTTTTGTTATACTTTCCAAAGACACGGAGTTTGGCCCCTGGTCTTATCTCCAAGAGTTCAGATGGGCGGAATTCGCAGGCGGATTAGCCAATCAGAGAAACGCGTGGTCCGTTCATTTCAAAATGGTGGAGTCTTCTTTAGAATCAATGACGGAATAACCGCAAATGGTTGTTAATCTGAAATGAAAGAAGATGACCCATGAGCTTGTCCGTTTCCCACGTGTCTCTGAAATAAACAAACCCGACTGGACGGCTCTGTCTGAGTTTGGCCTGAGATGCAGATGAGGAGGTGGTGACCAGACTGTCAATCCTATACAGAGATATCCGTGTCATCCCTCAGCCGTCCGGGTCTGAACCATAGCAAAAGTAAAATAAAATCTGTCAACTGGACAAAACGTTGTAGGAGTGAAGACGTTTCGCTGCTCATCCAAGCTGCTTCTTCAGTTCTGGTCAGATCACTGGTGGACACTGCCTTGTATCTATCTGAAGGGAGGAGCTAACGACACTGAAACAAAAATACCTACCAAAATACCTTGAACAGGAATGGGGGCCTCAGTTATCATCCATCCCCTATCTATAACTCCATCCTCAGACCCAAAGCAAAACAAAGAGAACAAAGAAAACAATAGGGCTAGCCAGGATGAGAATAGGTGTGAAATCACTCATTGACGGCTTGAATGACTACGCCAAGTAGCTCTCAGGCACAGTGCACACTTAGGGTAGCACAGTAGACCCAGCCTACAAACAGACACTGTAAACAATAGGTGTTTTGAGTTTCAGTGTAGTTAGCTCCTCCCTTCAGATAGATATAAGGCAGTGTCCACCAGTTATCGGACCAGAACTGAAGAAGCGGTTTTGATGAGCAGCGAAACGTCTTCACTCCTACAACGTTTTGTCCAGTTGACAGATTTTATTTTTCTTTTGCTAGTCTATACAGAGGTTTTTATTCCAGGCTGGATGTTGACAGTAGCGATATAAACTCTGATACAACTACCCTACTTATTCATAATTTATTCTTTAATTATTGTATTTATTTTTATATTTAGCCATTCTAATCATTGCTGCATTTTGTGACTTTCTGCTTTTTTATAGAAAACGGAAGACAGACTTTTCCAGACACTCAAAGCCACTTCACAGTTTCATGCATTATTCAGTCACTCCACACTCGGCGGTGGTAAGGCTCTATTGTTGCCACAGCTGTCCTGGGGTAGACTGATGGAAGCGAGGCTGCTGACCTGTGCCATCGGCCCCTACTCAAAGCCACTTCACAGTTTCATGCATTATTCAGTCACTCCACACTCGGTGGTGGTAAGGCTCTATTGTTGCCACAGCTGTCCTGGGGTAGACTGATGGAAGCGAGGCCGCCGATCTGTGCCATCGGCCCCTCCGACCACCACCAACGCTCACGCGCGCGACACATTCATACTAGACAAGGAAGGGTCTTGCCCAAGGACGCAACAACAGTTTTTGCTGCTGGCGGCACACTGCGGTAGGACTGCGGTCGACTAAAGAAATTCTTGATCAACTAAAGACCTGCTGATCGATTAGCGGACTAAAAACGTGGCAAAAACCTATCATAACTATCGTGTAACTCTATGTATCTGGCCCGAACTGCGCTCCCAAGAAGACACCTGCAGGGGAGTTCATGCAAAAACGACTAATTATGCAGAAAAAAGTACGAGGAAACTGAACCGAACGAGTCCCAGATGCTACGTCCCGGCTCAACGGACCACAACAAAAGAACGGGGAGGACATAACGATAAGAATGACGTGGCTGTTGTCAGTATATGTGAGATGCGAGTGTGCGAAGTAGAGTCGGTATGATAACGTTTTGTTTTTGGGGGGGATTGTGACAGAAACAATGCATTTATATAAAGAAAGATTCAATTATGTGAGTCTTTTTACATATCAACACCAAACAATACAAAAATCTTCAGCTACCTCACTCACTAACTTAAATAAACATAAATCCTTATAATCTAAATACGATGATTAGTCTGTTAATACAAATTTTGGTCGACTGAGACTGCATCAACCGATTAATCGACTAAACGACTAAAGGCCAGTGTCACCCGATACTCGCAGCTGTTTCCCATCCAAGTATTTACCAGGCCCAGCCCTGCTTAGCTTCTGTGATCAGGCTTTGACGAGGATGGTTTTTTTTATGGATTTGCAGTTATTTTGTGCCATTATAACACTTCGGTTAATACCTTCTGTTTAAACATTCACGTTTATTCAAGTTGCATGTTTTTAGTTTGTTTTCTCCCAATACAAATACGCTATAGTGCCACACGACAAGTACAAAAATGTGAATGGGAAAATTACATCGCACAAACAAACCCAAATCGAACATATGCTCATATTCTCCCCCCATCGGCAAAACATCATTATAGTTCAGCTGTATCCTCTCCAAATTCGCCTCCATGTTTCACCTGCATTTTTGTCTCTTCCATTTGCATTCCGTCGAGAGAAGCGAACGCGCACTCCGCAGAGACGGGGTAACGAGGAGCAGCTGGAGAGCCCGGTGCGACGGGCTGATGAAGAGCGGAGCCACAGGTGCGCGCAAATGATCGCGACTCCATTCTGTCGGCCCGTCGCGCAGTCTGTTTACCCGAAGCGTGACGTAACCGAGTGTACTCCAGCGGACAATGGCGGAATCAATGCAAAGGGCTTGGAGAGCTGCTTTTGATACAGCGACTGTGAGCAGTGAATTGTGGCAGATAGTGAAGTGCCCGGGAGAACTCATTCAGTGTATTGAAAAGTGGATTTAAAAGTACATGCACAAATATATGCTTTAGAACAGACATACTGTACCACTAAGTTCCATTGTCAGAAGCACTTGTCTGTTTTGTTTTGCAATTGGTTTGTTGGGCCAATTTTATTCTTTATTTATAAGTGTTTCTGTTCAATTTCAGTGCGCTCTAAAATGGCTTTGCTTTTTGTGAGATGTCCGTTTTGAACTCTATAAAGTTCATCTTGTAAGACTCAGGTCAGAGGATCGATTCCGGCTCTAACCGGTTCTTGTTGCAATTTCAGTGCGCTCTAAAATGGCTTTGCTTTTTGTGAGATGTCCGTTTTGAACTCTATAAAGTTCATCTTGTAAGACTCAGGTCAGAGGATCGATTCCGGCTCTAACCGAGTTCTGTTGTTGTGTCCATAGACAAGACACTTCACCCACACTGTCTATTGTGTAAAAAGAGCATTTTTATTATCATTGTGATATCAAAATTGTTAGCAGATTCAGACTAGACAGTCATTTTCAATATAAAGTAATAGTACTTCCTTTATGTTCATGACAGAATTCATGTGGTCTTATAATAGAGTAGAGAGCTTTTTAGTTTTGATATTTAAAAGAGTATCTAGCGTCTATCCTAGTTTTAGTATTGGTTAGCATCTGATTTTCAATACTTTTGACAACCCTAGGCTACAATAGTAGGTCAATAAATGTTTTTGACAACCCTAGGCTACAATAGTAGATAGTAGTAGTAGAATACAGTAGGTGAATAAATGAATTTATTGTAACATGTTTTAGGTATGTGTTACGTGGATGCAAAAGTTAATTTCTCAGACTTTTAATGATGTTATATTGTTGTTCCTGTGTTAGTTTTAAGGCCCCATATTATGCTCTTTAGCAAAAGTTAATTTCTCAGACTTTTAATCATGTTATAATGTTCCTCTCAATGTATCCTCTCAAAAACAAACCTGGGGCTGTGTTTTGTTTCATTCACACACAGAAACCCTGCATATTTTGTGTTTTGTTTCATTCGCACACGTTCAGCACAGAAACCCTGCGTATTTAGACTGAGTTCTTCTCAGTCTAAATATTCCACCTTGTGATGTCATGTGGTAATACAGGAAGTGCTCCACTTGTGTTTTTTAAACTCCACACACGTTCACTAGAATCATTTCAGCCCTGGAATTGACCGTCTCTACTAAACACATGGTAAAATATAGCTGTTAATTTGACAAATACCGCTCCATGACATCACAAAGTGGAATAGAGCATTTTGAGCTTTGGAGATGTTTACAGACTAATAACGCAGGGTTACTCAAACGTGTGAATGAAAGTACAGACTAATAACGCAGGGTTACTCAAAGATGTAAATGAAAAACTAACCGCAACTCCAGGTATATTTTTGATAAGGTAACAACATTACAAAGCTCACAAGAGTAAAATAGGACCTTTAATGCATGTTTTAGTAATGCAGCATTTTTACTTCAGAGTTCAAAATGTCTGCCGGCTTTGTGTCCAGACACCAGACTGATCAATAGCACCTTACTGCAATTGGTTTGGTTTCATTCTTTCAGCACGTACAGGTCTGTTGCCATCTGCTGGGGCTTTTTCAAACTTCAAGTCATGATTGACCAAGACTGGAGGTATTGTGTTCACTCTACTTCTTAGGTAGTTCAGAAGGATTACAAAGACTTACCAAAATGCATAATATGGGCTCTTTAAAGGTTTTTACTGGAGTTTTACTGTCTTTAAACATGCTAAAAACTAAAAAAGTTATTCCTCATGTACCTTATGCCGTCCGAGCATCCCAATTATTCACTGCGATGAGTTCATAAGCTTTTCGCAACTCTCAGAGACCAGAGTGGAGTGTTGCCGCCACAGTAAGGCTAACAACAACTAGCATACTACTGTGCACTTCCTGACTCTCAGACAGTTAAACACTTTATAATTAGATGCAGAAAATACACAGCAGACTTATTTTGACCTCAAGAGCTGCTTATACAATAAATCTGTACTGGGGCAAGACAAATTTTGCTCAAAAACATCAAAGTACAGGGCTTTTTAATAATTTGGACATTACCCTTTAAATGTACTTGGTTTGTCAAAACATATCACTAGAATCGAAGTTCCTTTTGCTAACTTCTAACACCCTTTAGAGAGCATGGCCCTTTTTAAACATTGGTTTCAAAGGCCCATTGTAAAAAGTGGACCACTGCCTAATTCAGTGACGGTGAGTAGATTAAGTCAAAGCTTTTAAATGTAGAACACAGAGCTTCATTCATAAACTATGGGCTTCCTAAATATAGACATGTACAGCCCGCTCCTCTGACCAGGGCAGTGGAGTTAAGCTAAGAGGGGAGTTCTCATTTTGCTGTTAGCTCTAAGTGCTGTGGACACAGTGACCTTTGAGCGTGAGTGTAGCAGGGACAGTGCCAGTGTCTCTCTCTTATTAATGTACTCTCTGGTTCTTTGTCTTTTTGACCCTAAAAGCACTAGACACAGTTTTTCTCTGTAAAATAAACACTGGGCCTCATTCATAAATGTTTTCTTAAAAAATGTTCGTAACTTTCACTTTAAGAAGATGCTAAGAGAACTCCGCTCCAGACTCACAACATGTTAAGGAGCCACATTTTTTTTTCTTAAATGACAGTTGCGCCTAATTCACCAACATCCAGATAAGAACACCATGACCCTCGTGTACATTTACATAAAACTGAATATATATTTAGTAAGAAACAATCTCTAAACTTCTATATATGGCCCACACGGGGTTGGCATTGTTACATGTGAAAGAGTGAGGGAGAGTGGATGAGGAAGTCAGGTAGAGTGTGACTATCACTGTTTTACCGCTTCACTGGTGATTAGAAATATTTAAGTCACCAACTTGAACTGAAACTGAATTGAAATTCAGCGCATTTATCAGGCTTTCTGTGAGTAGAGCGCCCGCGATAAATAGTGAGGGGGACAGGGAGTGCGCTCTGGCCATGGGGGGGTGATGGGGGTGCAGGGGTGGTGAGTCCAGTACGGCGACCAGGGCCAGGGCTGTAACAGTGGCTCATATGCAGAGCACTGGGCTGGGAAAGGCTGAGGTTGCAGCCTGTATAAAGTCTGTTTGACCAAATAGACTACATGCTTTATAAAACTCCTCATAAATATCATTGTATCAGATAGTACTTTTATAAAACATAAATACTGAAAAATTAAAAAAAAAAAGTATATATTTTAGAATATATAACTTACAACCATGTAGGAATTAGAATTTTTGGTTGCATTACAATATTCTATAAACAGTAAAAAAAAAAAAAGTGAGGCCCTGACTGTCGGATTTGTTCTTCCAGAAAAATGTTTTCAATTAAGAAAACACTTTGTGAATGCCACAAATATCCGTACGAATGCTTCATGAATGAGGTCCATTGTTATTTATTTGTTTCGATGGTATTTCATAGGGATTTTGAACCACGCACTTCCTGATTCCGGACAGTAAAATGCTTTTAATTGGATGCAGACCATACACAGTGGATTTATTTTGACCTGCATATACAATATATCTGTTCTGGGGCAAGACAAACTTTGCTCAAATACATGGGGGAAAAAAATAAAAATCAGGTACAGGCCCTTTAAGCCTATTCTATCAACCGCCGCCCTGAATGCACTTAGCAGTTGATAAAACTCTCTGTCCATCAGCCGCGGCTCCCCTCGCGACTTTTAACAAGCTATAAAGATTTATTAGACAAACGACGTCCGACAGCCCGTTATTGGATACAAGGGAGCAGGAAATGCAAGCAGACACGGCCCGGTAATTTATGGTCCCTCCAGCGCCGGTGTTCTCTGCAGCGGGCTCTAAAATGATGTTATGATGTGACAGTGAAAAGCATCATGGGTGCCATTTAAAACAACCTGTTCCACATCATGTTTTTTTGCAGGATGAGGGATTGGGCCGGTGTCAGTTTTTATCCACTCCGCCGCATCGTAATGGTGGGTAAATGATCCCAAAAGGCACTTAGAGAGGCATCTGTATTTCTACGCTGCGAGGTAGTGCTCCTGTGATTAGTATTCCGGTCGTATCCGCGGCTGTAATGATACGTGCCGGGTCGGACATTAAGCAGTACTGTGCGGGAATGCGGGAATATTTTTTTTCCCAAATAGAAAATGAAGAGAATGTACATGCTTCTTGACTTGACACTTGAGTGTTTTTCCAATCAGGTTCTGGGGAAGTTGTAACAGTAAATATAACGTTTAGTAAAATAGGCTGTTTTTTTTTTTGTTTCAATGTACGGAATTTTTGAAGGACCATAATTTCTTCCACAAATAACCAAATATCCTGTCATCATCTATGGTAAATGTTAATGTTTTTATATAGCGCTTTTGCATCTTCAAGTCACGCAAAGCGCTTTACATGAAGGAGCAACTCACCCATTCACTCACACATTCATACACCAGCGTACGCACACGCAGGGGGCGAGGTGGTTAAGTGTCTTGCCCAAGGACACAACGGCAGCATTCGTCCGCGGGAGCTGGAATCGCACCGCCGACCTGCGGGTCAGACCGCTCAACCAGTGACGTTTAGGTCGAGAGCGTGATTCGAACCGCCAACCATAAAAACTGCTAACACTGTAGTTTAGATCTGTACAAACATGTTCTGAAATGGGTTTCTCGTGTTAGTTTGTCAATTCATATTTTGGTCAATGTTTAAAATGTCAACTTTGAACAGAATCCTTTTAGCAAAACATAAATCCCAATTAGATATTCTTGCCCAAATTGTTCAGCCCTACTTTTTTACTCAGTAAGTCATGCTGTCCTTTGTACTGCGGCATGGTGGCTGAGTGGCGAGCCATCGCGCCTCATAGCCAGATGGTTTTGTATTTGATTCTTGCACCACCCGTATATTCTCACTGTGCTGAACCATACACACTGGGCTAATCTTCAGTTTACAAGGTCCATTAATCTGATGATCTGATAAAAGAAAAATAATTTAAAAAATTCTTAAGAGTTATTTAGGGTTACATAAATTACAAAATGTACTTCTTTCAGCTTTTAACCATGTTAAATTAAGTTTTAATAATCTAGTAACAGACTTTTATACACACACCTGCACCTGTTTTTAATGTTTTATATGGACTTGTACTTGTTAGTTTTTGTTGTATTGTATTTTGAACATGGTGCCAAAAGCGAGTTTAAGTGCTCTCGTTGGGTTAGAAAGAAAGAAAATACTTTATTTTTCGTCTGAGGTTCATTTGGAGGTTTTTCACATAGCTTCCAGAGTAGTAAAAAAA
This sequence comes from Periophthalmodon schlosseri, assembly GCA_000787095.1. Classification (NCBI taxonomy): domain Eukaryota; kingdom Metazoa; phylum Chordata; class Actinopteri; order Gobiiformes; family Gobiidae; genus Periophthalmodon; species Periophthalmodon schlosseri. The sequence continues at coordinate 3,790 of KN468924.1, read as the reverse complement.
AAAAAAAAGTAAACGCATACAAATATGCTCTAATAACAATTTACTTGCTTTATAAAGCTGTCAGTCGGGAACCATGAGAGCAACCCATATCAGCTAAAATCATAATAAAGTTATAATGCACTGCCATTTTGGAACTAGAGCAGTTGTCACATAAAAAATAAATGTCAAACTCTGTTTCGAAACTAAGAAAAAGGCTTGATACTTCTGATTTCAGTATGTTAATAATATAATAATAATATGTTTTTTTTAGATAATGGACTGCAATTTTCAGCACAAAATATTAGTTCTGTTAATATAATTACATGGTCTAATATTACTTCTGGTATGGATAAAAGTCCATTTAGGAACAGTGTCCTATTTCTGCATATTTTTTATTATCTACATCTTCTATACCTTCTCCAGAGTATCTAGTTTCAGTATTAGTCTGTGTTAGTATGGGCACTGGTTAGTATCTGAGCCTTTTTTCACAGCCTTAACCCAAGGTATATTTTGTTGAGAAAATCACATTATAAAAAGTCCATAAATCAGTCCTTTGTCTTATCGGTCCAGTTGCTGTGTGGCCTTGTTCCTCTGCCAGCCCTTTTACAGCAGAGCATTGCGCATACAGTGTTATCGCTGTATCTGATTATGTGCGGAATGTCAGGCTAATTGTAGCGCGGCTCAGTGTGTGCCATGGTAACCAGCAGAGCCTATTATTGTGTTTGAGCAGCCGTGTGGACTGTGGGCTGACAGACGTCGCAGCCTTCTCATTGGCTACTGAAAGAACAATCGAATAATCGTGTAAATATAGTCATTTTTTAAGTAAAGTCTTGATGTCACTTCTACCCATACTGCGAATACTCGGTTTACACTGACAGAAAAATGGGCCTGGAGTTGAGTTTTGCTTGATTTCCTCATCTGTCTAATTAATAATCTATCCTAACGTTAGCAAGTTGTTATCTATTGAGGTCCTCCATGTTTTTAAAGCCATATTATGTAAAACCAACTTTAAAGAGGGGATATAATGCAATATACACTTTTTGGAGCTTTCTACAAACTTATAACGTTGTTCCCTCATCAAAAACATGCCTGAAGAAGTTTTAGATGTCATCCATGCATGTTTGAGTAATTTAGCGATCTCACCCGTGCCCTATTTGAACCCTCCTGACGGTTATCTGGAAGATTTTGTTCCATTCTCAGCCCACAAGTCCACCTCATCCGTTCTCCCGCGTGACAATTCTCCATAAATTTACAAAAACAAGATGCAAAACAATACACTGCAACTTCACAAATCCGATGCGATGTGCAGTAGTTTCATTAGTGGGATTGTGCTGTGATAGTGCTCTGAAGGGGGAGTGACTTAGCACAGGGAGCAAAGGGAGAGGGGACTCAGAGTGTCATAAACGAAAGTGAAACTTGTTAAACATGTGAATACGTCGCTATAAACCAACAATAAAAATAATCGTAGCTCAAAAATGTGATATCGTGACATCCCTAGTGTCTTGTAGCTCCCAAGCTCCTCTTTGCGAACACCAGACACAGCACCTCGCACTGCACTCGCCACTGTCTGCTCCCCCTCACCTCCTCCAGCCCGAGCGCAGTCTGTCACTTTAATGAGCTGCTCCGGCCTGGCTCCGGCTCGTGGCGACAGAAGAGATAACGGCCGCGGCGTCGGGCAGGAAGGGCATCTGAGCTGGTGCTGGAGCTCTACACGAGGGGGGTCCTGCCTGGTAAAGCGGACATAATTAACCCCCAGGGAGAGAGCACCGCGGCCCCCGCCGGCTGCTGCGGGGTGGTGCGGTGAGGACATGGTCGTTCTGGTTGCCTCTGTGTTCTACTGTAGAAGGCATAGTGTGTGATAATAATGGTGTTTGTGTTACCTGCAACAGGGCTGAACCATTTGGGGGGAAAAATCGAATTGCCATTTATCGGACTAGCACTGTGTTTGTGCTTAGCTTTTTGATTTATGTTTTTAATTATAGGAGTGTGTTTAATTTCACATTTTAAACATGTCCTGAAGAAGTGACAAGGCCATGTCTCTGTGAAAGCTCAAAACTAGCACTGATTCATGACTGGCTGCAGGTCCTGGGGTTTACGTAGTGAGGATTCAGATCGGAGAGAGTCCATTTAGGTTTAAACCAACTGGATTTCAGCATTGGCAACTGGCAACCCAAATGAGAGACTCATGTGAGGCCAGAACAAGAACCAAAACACCAAATTATAACATGCACGTCTTGACCGTCCTGTCCTATGTTTTTGTAAGAATGTGTAAAGAATTTGTAAAAATAAATCAGTATTACAGTTGTTATCAGTAAACGCAATAACGCTATAGAACATGTTTAGATCATATCTGTGGAAGCAGTTAAGTCATGTTTATGAAATTTTAAATCATCTTACATAGAGTTCAAGTACAAGCCATTTTGTATTATTTTGTCTCAATATGTAATTGCACAATATGAGAAATTATTACAAAATGTGTTTTTATTACATGAAGTGACTGCATTTAAAGAAGACATACTGTGCTTGTGTCTGCAAATAGTTACCATCTATGTTATCCCAAAATCATTATGTTGTAATTTAAAATTGCAATATTGATCTAAAACGGCTCAGTAAAAGAAAGAAGTCCGCTGACTTCCGTGTTAGAAAACTGCGGTGTCCAATGGGAGCTGATGTCGCTGTAAATGTCATCACAACAAAGAGCCGCGCAGCTGTCGGCCCTTTCTACGGATAGTTGCATATCACACTAGTGAATCGTGTATTTTTTTTTCTCCATTTGTACCAAAAAGACTGAATGCTACGAGTATCACCGATTAAGGAAATAAAATTGGAGAATGAAGTAAGCACAGAGCAGTGGGCGTGTACCAGTGGCGGTGAAAACGGGGGTAGATCGGAGCGATGACGTCTATACAGGAGTGTAACACTCTAAGCACAACTTTGAGGGGGTAAATGAGAAGGAAAACAACTATAACATGGTTAAAAGCTCTAAAAAGACGATTTTGCAGAATAGGTGCGCTTTAAGCATAAATAACTGAATACGTGTTTAAATAAATACATGACTAAAAGTAGCTATTTTGGATTCAAAACAAATCAATTCTGGTTTAGGGTCATGACAAACTTTTCCTGAAATTCCCATAACAAAACTAAAACATATAATTAATGTGTCAAATCACTTCCTGTTTCTCCGTGTTCCCAGAATTCCACTCTGCTTTTCTCTTTCTAGTCGGATCAGATGGATTTGTGAGTGTGGTGGTGATGCAACATTTAGTCTAGTGCAAACCTCATTTAGTTATGAAGTGTAAAATGAGGTGCAGGGGGTGAGACGCACAGCAGCTCAGCCTTGTCTCAGAGGCCTTCAGTGGACCAACAGTTCCCCCTACAGGTGAGCAAGAACACTGCATTGCTCATTTAAAATTGAATGTAATTACGGACATATATATTTATACAGCAAAATAATTAAATGGGCATGAATGGTGGTGGATTTAAACATAATAATATTGTCCAAATTGTCTGCCATATTGTTTCTCCATAAAGCCAAGCAAGGTATTAAAACATGTTAAATTGTGATATGTTACTGCACTTTTTAGATAAGCTTAATAACACCCACAGTGCAGTTCTGTAGAATAAAAGTATGTGACTGACCAATGTAACAGTGCAAACCGGTATTCGAGTTCATAAATAATACTGGAGCTCCCCCTTGAGGACATCAGTTAGTAGCACAGTATTACAAAAAAGTATTTTTTGCTGTTGCTGTTGTTATATATTACTCTCACATCTGTATTAACAAAATGGATACTACTACTACTACTACTAC
>JACM01076870.1:0-20631 GCA_000787095.1 Periophthalmodon schlosseri | reverse complement strand
ATATATTTACACACACACACTACACTATTCTTTTTTTTTCTCCTAGCTTTAATCGACTAGACCTGCCTCCTTATGAGTCTTTTGAAGAACTGAGAGAGAAACTGAACATTGCCATTGAGAATGCCCAAGGATTTGACGGCGTGGATTAGGATGTATGTATGCACCAGTGTAACATATGAAGGACTGGCCCACATACTCGTTGGTCAACAATCATAAAGTTTACAAGTAAACCTGCCTTAAACTTCACTTTTTATTTCACGTTTTTGATTGAGTTTGTTTTGCTACAATGATGTCAGGATAGTTAAGCAGCATAAAAGATTTTGATCATGTTAATTAATAGGTTTATGTATTTGTTATCTTAAAATAAATAAGATAAACATTTAGCGTTGGATTGTAAACTTTGGTAGCCAAGACATGTTAGTCTGGGCTGATCTCATTCCATTGCATTAAATGGCTGAAGCAGGGAATTTATATATTTGTAGCAGATAAACAACATCACTAACCACTACTAGGACCAGTAATAGACTGTAGACTTCATGTTAATATAATTACAAAATGCAGTGTTATATATGCTCACTGTCTATGCAGTACTGTATATATTTTCATATGAGTGAATGTGACTTGATTTATGTACATATTTGTACAATCAATGTTTTCTTAAAACCACTATTAAGCTGTTTATGACCCTCACAAATGTGCCAACTAAAACATAAATTGAGTTTTAAACATATATACATTGCCTTATCCTCAACCCTTAAAGGATTCTTCACTATATGGCTCTCTTTTTATGTTTTTATGTTGTTGGTTTTTCATTGTAAAATTGTACAGCTTATATTATGGTTCAGAAAAAAAAAATTTAGTTACCTGTAAGAAAGCAACTCAAGTTAGACAGAGTAGTCATAATGAATAGTGAAACATGTTTACACCGCCTGTAATGTTTACTGGACAATTACATGGACTTGTGTCTTGTCTCAGCGAACACCCTTTTATACTTTTTATAAAGTGACTTTATATTATCAAAGTCTTACCCTTTCTGATCCAATTGTATCTTGTCAGTCTGTCAGCACACTGCTTTTGTCACTATTTAAGAATATCTAACTTCTTAAATGTTTACTGAGTACTGAACATGGCATATGCTCTGCTCTTAATATAAAGGCTGTTTAAATGTGCACCTCTGGGGCCTTTTTTGTAATGTATTGAACTGTATTGTACCATAGACTAATCATTTTTATTACGTTTTTAAGTCACTGTACATAAAATATTTCTATCATGAAGTACACAATCAAATGTAAAACCATAAGTGCATTACCACACAACGTTTTCAGGTAACTATATAGCAGTTTGATGCAGACTGCTTTGTATTTTGGCTGACAAAATTGTGCCACAAAGAGAAAATAAATGTTTTAAAATCTATCTTGTGCATCAGTTTTTGAACAGCATTAGTAGTACACTACACTTTATTGTCTCCTCAAGGAAATGTGTCCTCTGCATTTGACCCACCCTTAAACAAACTTATCTCCAGATCATGAGCTAGGCTTGGTCAGGACTACCTTAATTAAAATATTTTTCCTATTGTGCATATTTTGGGTTGATGGGGGAAACTGGGGTGTCTGGAGAAAATCCACCCCAGACACAAGGAGAACATGCAATTCAAACCCAGAACCTTGCTCTGAGGTAGGAGCTTGCTAGCCACTCAGCCACTGTAATACTGTCTTATGTCCAGAAGAGGGAGGCACAGTACACGTTCAACACAATGAACAAACTATCTGAGAATTATCTGAAGATTTTTTGGAGGTTGTGAGATTGTTGGTGAAATTAGCTTTTGAATTCCAGTACAGTGTGTTTAATTATGTTTTATGTACCCTTAGTATGATTCAACTGGGACTTTTGTCTGCATTTCTGTGCTGACCTGGCCTCCCCCATTGTGGCACTAAAGCATTCCCCTTTCCTCAAGGGTTAGCTGAAAGGTCAAGCCCATTCAGGCCAGCCTTTTGGACATTACCGGGGTCAGTGGGGATGGGCCCATGTGTGGATTGACCAGTGGACCAGGGGTACGAAGATTTCCCTTTTGCCACAGTCCTACCAGCATTCATAACCTGATAATGACTTTTCCCACATTGATCTGGCTGCAGAGCTGACCCCAGCCCACAGCAGGCTGACCATCACTCCACCCACAGAGAGAACCATATTGGCAGGTGCGAAACTGAATTCTTGATTAATCAAACACCCAGGGGAGGGACTGAGTGGCCATGAATGTGATCAGCCACACACTTTCTAACATTATGTAATACCATACTAATGCAGAAGTCACTATACTCTTAAGATACTTCCCAATTAGGCCTATGATGTAAGGAGTTACCCACTCCTAAAGTGCTAAGAGGTATATTTAAAGTAACTAAATGAGGTTATGATTATTTCAGAACAGTAGTTAATAGCTTATAGAAGGACCATGCTAGGATATACATGCCAGTAATTCAAGCATTTTCTCTTAAATGAGTTTTATTTCTTAGATGTATCATTTCTTGGACTGAACTTACTGGCTTAGTCATGGTTTCATCCCCTAAACTAGAACAAGGGTTATAAGTTTGTACAATATTTCTGGACATTTAGGCCAAAGAGATTGTCTGGTGTATAATTGTGTAAAATGTAGTGAACTATAGACCTCTTATTAGCTTTGGAACAACATGCTTTACAATATATCAGGTTACTTTGTACATCCAGACTGAAGCTTCCTAAGAGGCACTACTAAACTGACATGAAGTTAAAATTGCTGAGATTTATTTTGTCTTACTGGAAATATCTCACAATATAGCTGTATTAAAATGTAAGTGCAATATTCCTATTGACTTGTCTGTGCTGTGATTGGCTGCTGATCACAGATGGGATCTTGCCCACCCTCTGAATAGGGCAGAGCTGTGTGCAGGATGTCCCACGAAGGGGGTTGGTTTCTTTCCACAATGAGAAGTGGATCAATATCGACATTGACACAACAGCTGTCCAGCTCTGACCAAAGCTTTTCTGTAATTGCTGGGCGCACTTTTAAAAGACAAGGGCTGAACTCATTTCTATTAGCATTTTTGCCAATATTGACCATTTGGTGTGGGGGATCTGCTCACATCAATACTGCACCAATCACATTGATAAAGGAAAGTCAAAGATTTGTGTTGGATAAATAAATTAAATAATAAATAAATGAATTGTTAAATGTATGTAAATGTCTAATGCCATTCCAGGCAAAGCAATATAATCTACATGGAGACAAGCTGGTGGCGGACTCTCCACCAGAAAAGCTGGCCATAGACTTTATAGCCTAAAGAATCTATGATTGCGCCTTTAAATACCAGTTTTGAGGAAACATTTAGGCTAGATTACATTTACAGTTAGCCTATAGTAGCAGACAGCTATTGCCTAAGATCATTACTAATGAGGCTGTTTGTATTTGATGCCATATTTGCCTTAAGTCCATAAACAGACAAGGCGACGTTTTGGTGTTGTTGGCCTCGATGGCAGTGGCTGCTAGGTGGCGCTACAGCTTCATGGCTCACTGACAGACATGATTAATTGAGTGTGTCCGTCCCAGTGAGAGACAGGAGAGGGCTGGAGAGGGCTGGAGCCAGGGCACCTCTGCACCTCCGAGCCGCGCTCCTGGTCAGTAGCCGCGCGGTCCCTCAGGAGAGAGGAGCTCTGAGAGAGTAGCGAGCATGCAACGACAATTCAAGTAAATGGCGCCCCTTAAAAGGATTTTAAATCAGCGTTTGGTGCTTTACATCCTCATTCTTCCAATCTCAGGTGAGCCATTTAATTGAATAATCAGTTACTGTGTAGTTAACTTAGGCTAGTTACATAGCCAAGACTAGAGTGACCACAGCCGACGTGAGCAATGTCGAGCAGCAATGGCTGTTTTTTTGTGGTGTCTTTTAAAACTAGTGTGGGTAAATTGTAACTTGTTAACCGAACTAATGAGGGATCTAGCTGCATTTGACTTTAGTCTGTAGGCCTAATTCACTTTATTACACCAATAGCCCATTGAGATGTTTTATTTATTTATTTTTTTGTTTTGTAGAAAGCTCAGAGTATTCAAAACTACACATGTCCACAACTAGTTGCCACTTTTAACTTTGAAGGAACTTGGAATGTTTATTAAGGGTGTATTCTTCTGTGAATGTCAGTAGTGCTTGGGTTAATTTGGCCTGCACCTAGTACAAGAAAAAAAAATGCCATTGATAAACTTAATTATAGTGCATTTCTCTGGTTTGACCTATGGTTTTGAATTTGCCATGCATTAATATATTCCTATATTTTCTTTTTCTTCTACAGGCATTTTATGCTTTAGTGAGTTATTTTTTGTCAAAGAGCCCCAGGATGTCATAGTAATGCGTAAAGAGTCAGTCATTTTGGACTGTCAAGTGCGTGGAGAGGCCCCCATTGACGTCCAATGGCTCAAGAATGGACTAAAACTGGTGGAGAGTGAACGGGTGTACCTGCTCTCCAATGGCTCCCTGTTTATTTCAGAAGTGGAGAACAGACGAGGAGACAAATCAGATGAAGGCTTTTACCAGTGCCTCGCTCAGAATAAATATGGAGCAATCCTGAGCCAGAAAGCCCGTGTTACAATCGCAAGTGAGTATGATGATTACCTGATCATTTTGACTGTCACCGTAGAAGCCTGTAAGCGTACACTGTTTAGAAAGAAAACCTGCCCATTGGTGTGCAAATGAGAAGAGTGAAAGGTTGGAGCAACCCAGGACAGTAGTTCTGTTGGAGGATGGCCCCCATTCACTGGCAACTCTTTTATGTTATTGGTCACCAGATGAATTGTTCTTCACAATGCTTTATTTTCCTCTGGTCCATTTGTTCATGTATTTCAATAGATAGAAAGCTGTGCATCCTGGGCCATATATGTAATCATCATAAGGGCTGGATGGTGTACAAAAGTTGACCAAATATGACTATTTCCCACTTGTTAATGCTTTATAAGAAATGTTCCACATGTGACCCACAAATCGTCAGTTTAGGATTGTTTGTTTGTTTACTGTTAAACATGGACTGACGACTACTATCGAGATGTTGTCAGGAGTTTTATGAGGTCAGAAAGTCACAACAGCTAGGCCTTATCTGGGTGATTCATAAAAGTAAATTTATAGACATTACATTGCCCGTAAATCCTCTATATTCCACTTAGTGCACCTTTGATTTTTAAAAGGCGATAAATGCAGGCTTCAAGTTTTACTAGTTTTAAACTGTCACTTAGGGCAGCTTGAGGGTCTTACTGGGAGCTAATAAAGTTTGCACAGACTTGAGAAATGCTGAGTGGAGGACGCAGTGGTATCAGAGGAGCATGTGAGAGTGTACATGCACAAAGACACGTATGCTGACAAATGTGATGTGCATTTTCCTGGTACCATGGCCCAGCCCTGAGTGTCTAAATGACCAAACTTTATTGCAGGTCTTGCCAGGTCAGTTGGAGCTGTGGGGGCTTCACACAATTGTTTTCTGCCTCACTACTCCTACCACAGACCTGAATGGGCTTTCTCTCAGAATGTTTTGTCCACCATGCCCCCTGGACAGACAAAAAGCTCTTTGAGGGGGAAGTTGTCCACTGATCAATCAAGGTTGAATGTGTGGACCCTGCTACATATATTTAGTTGTGAACTGCTTCATATTTTTATTTAAAGTACATTTAAAGTACATGCTTAAAACTTTCACAAATATATACACTTTGTGTTACCTTGATGAATGGCAAAAGCATCACTGCACAGTCATGGCAGTTGATTTTGTGAGACAAAGTTGATCAGATTTTTTTCTTTTGCCTGTTGTTCTCTAAGTAAATATGGGCCTACTGTACTATTCCCAAACTTTTTTTTTTATACTCATCTTTTCTTAGGGACGATCCTACGCCCTAATGTTTGTGTAGGACTGGAGTGGTGGAGGGTAACCTTAAACATTTGGTTGCTGAGGCACAAAAGACAGAAGGATTTGGCCTAGCTGAATAGGAATGTGACACATGAGCTGCATCATGTGACATTTGTCAATAGACTTCTGATTGATGACGATCTCAATAGAGAGATTGCCTCCTAAAGTTGACTCCCTCTTTTTCCTCCTACACTGAGTGAATGCAGCCCATAGTACGGGGACAACTCAGACCACCGCAGTACATGTGACCCTTATAGTAAAGTAGAACAACTCAAAGCAAGCTGCCACTCTATAATTCATTTATGCTCTGTCCTTGGAAACCAAAAATAACCAAAAACATCCACGGCAGGAAGATGGGATAAAGTACCAGTTCAAAGCAGCAACTAAAATGGCTAAAGCTAAACTAAAATTTTAACTAAAGCACAGGTTTTGAGCTGCTGTTTCATATAAACCACTAGAAGAGGTCTGCTTTGTACCACCAGTGCTACCCAGTACCCACCTTAAGACCATAACTTAAATTCAAAGTTATTGCATATATTTTTTGTACTTTGGGCTAAGACGTGTGTTTTGTGATTTGGCGGAGTGCACTTGGTCACCCCAAAATAATTTCATTAACCCTATTTGAGCTGTGGAGGAAAAGTCCTGAGCTGAAGCAACTTCAGGCCTGAATCTTGTTTTTCTCCTCTGCTGGACACAAAGGGTTACCATGGGGACCTAAGCAGCAGGCCCAGAGGTCAAAGGTTGTATTAAATAGTTCAAGAGATGCAAGAGATCTGACAGAGCAAAACTTAATATCAAATATTTCTAGATTTATTGGTTATTGCAGAGGTAGTTTTTTGAGAAATTGTCCCCTTTGTTGTATTTTGCATCAGAGTTCTCAGGTAAAACTATACTATCTTACCATATGATCTTCCTAAAGAACAATTATCAGGTCTTATGTAACACACTGTTCTTGGGAGATAGAACAACAATGCAGCCACTGTTTGGTCCAAGTAAACTGCCTCAGATGAATGATAGTAGAAGTTTGCAGAGGAGATAAGGCACTGGAGAAGGGGAGGATTCCTGCTCCCAGCTCTGCTCCCCCAACAACAGGACTGGTCTTAAGAGGTCACGCTGCCCACGGGAATGAGCCTTTGTTTAGCCAGGCCTATGGTCGTTTGACTGTCCTGCACCCTCCTCTGAGAGGGAGCACATCTGCTTGGGGCCTTGTGATTGATAAGGGGTCTTTTTAGAGACGCATTTTTTTGTTTTTTTAAGTTATCAATACCCCCTTCATAAATTGATTTTTGGCATTTAAGGCTGGAACTATTGTCATTTCAAAATAGTATTAATCCTAAAATGAATTAGAGTCATCCAAAGAAAAAAAAAAGCACAGCTTTATTATTTTAACTAGTTAAACTTTGCACACAAATTGGTAATTCAGAAAATATAATTCTGTATTAGAAATGGTTAATTGGGATTACTATTTTAGACTTATTGCTTGTTAATGTTGTGAGGAAGAAAACTGTAAAGATAGACAGTGTGTAATTGTATTTTGGTGACAGCTGTGTGTCAGATATTTAGGTTTTGTGCAGTCACTTTAGTTATGGTGATTAAGAAGGACCTTTTCATTGCCCTCCTCATGCTTAAGGCTATCAATTTAACATGCTGACTCCAGGATGAAAATGAAATGATCAATTTTAGTGTTTCACCTAAAAGATTGGATTCTGGGGGTTGGGTTAGGTTAAAAGTCACTTGGGGAGGAACATCTCTGGCTGGCTGCATAGCTCAGTTCAACAACAACTCAACTGATTCTCTGGGTCACAACATGAACGACACAGAAACTTATTTTAACCCTTATTTTGACAAATATTCTTTTTGTTGTAATTACTTTTTGTTATATTGTAATATTGTTTTTATGGCCATCAACTGAAGTGTACTTGTATAACCTCACACAAAACCTGTGGAAGAATTGGTAGCTGAATTAAGTCTTTGGTCTGTCCCCACAGCTCATGTCGAACTTAAAGGGATTTTCACTTTAACTTTCAGGTAGTAGAAATGGCCCATGTTTAAGTGGTGCCATATAAAGATGATAAAGGGGGCCAAGCTGAACTGAGAGAGGTCTATCAGAATTTGTGTGTCCAGAGGTGAGAGGTTACGTGCAGGGAAATGCAGATGTCCAAGCTGTTTTGAATACTTCAGAGGAAAAGATTGTGGCATTTGTGTGTATGTGTTTTTTGTGTGGGTGGACCAAAAACCAGATCTCCATGAGATATATCCTTCAATATTAGATCAACAACATGGTCTAATTTAGATTAATGTTAGGCAAGCAGTAATTATGGTTATGGTTAGAATCAGGAAATGAAAGTCATTGTAATGCCCCCACAAAACATTAAACCTAACAATAGTGAGTGTGAATTAAACAGCAAACAATAACTACAGACTGGCAGGAAGCCATGTATTTGCTTTAGTTATAGATACAGTTATAGATACAGTTATAGTTAAAACAGCCATTAGATGCCTCTGGGTAAATATTGTCACTCTTTACACACTGGCTTTGGTCCAACCCCAGCAGTTATAGATTTTCCACGCTGTTTGCTGTTTGTAGTCAATAATCAATGATTATCTTGTTGTTTGTCAATCCCACATCATTGGACTGAATGGAAAGCCAAAGTATAGAAGTAGAGGATTGTGAACTCATCACTCATGCCCTGTGGACATATCACTTTGGTGTAAAGGGCTGTTAATGTGGTGAGTGGGGTAATTCCCCCTCACTCAAACATGAGAAAGACCAAAACACAGTCTCCTAATTTGATTAACTAGTTGAAATTATCGCCATTCTTGCAACAAGGATGCTCTTTAAAACAGGATTTGTTGTACAACGGTTCGAATTTGTACGTTTTGTATTGATTTTGCCTGCCTGGTTATCATTCCCTTAGCTCCCCTGCTGTTTCACACCACTGCTTACCGCCACCTCCCATACATTTCAAAGTATGTAGATTTTATGTAAACATTTCCAAATGGCCATGATATTGTCCTGTTTGCCCTATTGTTGAGGAAATGGTTTAAGAAAAGCATTCTGGGACTTAAGTTAAGGTTCTGACAACAGTGCTGAGAAAACAGAAGAATGTTTTAAGCTCTCGAGTTTCTGATGAACACTTAACGCAATGTCCTCCTCCCCTCTTAGCTCTGTTTCCTTTTTGTTTAGTGTTGATGGCACCAAAAGCCTTGGATGTGACCAGAGAGGTTAAAGAGCAACTGAGTGTGTTTGCTCATCCATTACTCAAGAGCTGATAGTTTTATCCAGAAAGAAGCTTAGCGACTAGGATGGGACAAAGTGACTTATAAATGTTATTCTTATGCTTTGATTTTTCTTAAAATAATGCCTCATTATATTTGTTTGTATATAATGTTGTCGAGCATGTTATTTGGCTAATGTATATGAATAGAGTTAGGTCAAAATGTTTTTGCCAATCTTCTCAACAGCTGTACAATTGATTTCCTCTAACATATTAGGCTCCCGCTGCTTTTTAACTCAGAAGGGGGTGGTACCGCAGTAGGTGACCTCAGTGGCTCCTAGGATTTTATGGCCCATGAGAAACTATTGTCAAAGAGAACACGGAAAATACTGAAACTACCTGACTGAGCTGGTATCCATGTTTGACGATCCTCTTTTGAAGGACTTTTTGTAAATTCATTGGGCTTCATTTGCTGCTGCTCAGCTGGTCACAGACATGGGCTCAGTTTCAGGGAAACTCAATCCTGCAGGATGTTGCTGTTCCAGTCATCACCTCCAGCAGCACTCAGCAGCTCCATGGCTTTAGGGTGCTGCATCTGTATAGGGACATCCAATAGAATTGTGTTGGATGGTGTCTGAAGATGACCATCTGTTGGCTGCTGTATTTTCCTAAAATAAATAAATGGAGTTGTAAATCATGTTATTTTGCCCTGTTGAATTCAGTCTTACTTTTCCACTTAGTTTTCATTGGTCACCAAGTTGTAATCTCTTTTATCTTTGCACTTCTGTAGGTATATCTGCTTTTGCAATCCAGCCCACCTCCATAGTGGTCACTGAAGGCTCAGTGGCTCGATTTTCCTGTAAAATCTGTGCACACCCTCCTCCCATCATCACGTGGGAGTTCAATCGTGTAACTTTACCCCTCACTACTGAGAGGTAGGCCTTGTGGTTGTTTGTCAGTTGCACATTAGCTCAAACATAGTTTAATTATATTTAAGCACTGTTTTTATTGGCATCACAGAATCACAGTGCTGCCGAGCGGTGTGTTGCAAATTTATGGTGTACAACAAATGGATGCTGGAAATTATCGCTGTATTGCCACAAACATCGCTAGCCGACGGCGAAGTGTTGAAGCAACTCTCACCGTTACTCCAGGTTGGTAAAATATATTTGCATAAAATATTCAGATCCTTTTGGACAAAAACATTTCCTTAAATAAAGCTTTGTTGTTGTCTGACTGTAGCCCCTAGCCCCCAGCTCCCTCAGAGGCCACGCATTATTACTGGGCCACAGAATATCTCGGTAGCGGTGCACCAGAACGCCATTCTCGAATGCATGGCCACAGGCAACCCACGACCCATCATCTCATGGAGCCGAGCGGACAGCAAATCTATTGATGTTTACAACACAAAAGTGCTGGGAAATGGCAACCTGATCATCTCTGATATCAAGCCTCAACACGAAGGGGTCTATCTGTGCAGAGCCACTACCCCTGGCACCCGAAACCACACAATCGCCTCGGCCAATGTCACTGTACTCGGTAAAAAAATTAATTTTAACATTTAATATACCACAGTGGAATGCTTTTTTATTATGGTATTATATTTATATCTTTTTTTTCTTTCATAGCCCCACCATCCCTCGTTGAATGGCCAGAGAGTCTGACCCGTCCACGTGCCGGTACAGCTCGTTTTGTGTGCCAAGCAGAAGGGGTCCCAACTCCTCAAATCACTTGGTTCAAGAACGGCAACAAAGTCCATTCTAATGGTCGCATCAAGATGTACAACAGGTACCAGACCAATAACATGTAAACAAAATGTTTTAACCACTGAAAATAAGCCAATTACTACTGTCTCTACGACTGCTGTCTCTAGTGAGGAGAGAGATGCTGAATAATTTATATGTGTAAATGGGAGTTTAGTTGTTTTGCCAATAGTTTACTGCGACAATTTAACTTGATTGTGTGCATAATTACTGTGATTCTCAGTGGTCTTTTTAGATTTATATCTATGGTTTCTCTGCAGCAAACTGGTCATCAACCAAATCATCCCAGAAGACGATGCTATTTACCAGTGTCAGGCGGCGAATGACCTGGGCTCTGTTTTGTCTATGGCACGTCTCATTGTGGTGATGTCGGAGGACCGCCCGAGCGCACCACGCAACATCAGAGCCGACACTGTGTCCAGCTCTGCCATCCTGCTAGCCTGGGAAAAACCTCTGTTCAACTCAGACAAAGTTATTGCCTATTCTGTGCATTATATGAAGGCTGAAGGTAAGCTGAAATTTTATGTTAAATACATTTTAATTAAAGAGGTTGGCTCATTCATTATGGCACATAGAAAACTTCGGGGAATAAGGATTTTAACATTATTCTTAAAACCACAGTCAAATAATGCCAAACTTAAAATGTCTCTGTAAAAGAAACAACAACTATTATAACATACAACTGACTTCCTCTAATACTTTAAGCAGCAACAAATACAACACTCAAGAGCTGTTGCCTGGCAGTAAAAATGCCATTCAGCCTTTTTCTGCTAACTTTAGCTTTTGACAACCAGTGCAATGTCCATACAAAGCAGCATTAAAAAGTCTTCTCCAGTCAGGAAGTGCCGCTAATTATAATGCCACTGACTTGTATTTGTGAATTGAACACAAGAGAGCACCTGCTAGATTGTGGAGAAATTCCTCTAAACTAATTCCTAAATAAGAGCCATTTAGTGGAGGTATCTGGACTTGATTTTGTGTTTAAGGGCACAACTTCTTTGTCCCTTTCTCTGAGAACTGCTCTTCACTGAGATTGACAGAGTGGAGTTCTGTGGCATTTGCTGTGAATGTACTCACTAATTAGCCTTTATAAAGAATTGTCAGAATGCTTGTGTGCAAGGTGGGGGATAGAGGCTGGTGTGAATTTGTCATTTTATTTTAGTGTCAGATGTCTTGTTAGATACGTTTTGCCTTGTTAGAGCATTGGAGTTAGTGTTAATATACCGTAGCTTTCCCAGCAGACGATGGCTGTTGTGATCCAGAATCAAATGGACATTTACTGTTTCAAGTCCATATCAGATTCATTGTACTGTGTTCTTTTAGACTGTAGAGTAATTGTATGTAACTTTTATTTGTTAAGGGTTAAACAATGAGGAATATCAAGTGGTCATTGGAAATGATACAACTCGATACATTATTGATGACCTGGAGCCGGCTCGTAACTACACTTTCTACGTGGTGGCCTACATGCCAATGGGAGCCAGCCGCATGTCAGACCATGTGTTTCAGCACACACTCGAGGATGGTGAGATTCACACTGACAAATTCTGCTCTATATATAACATTAAATTAAGACACAATATGGCATTTTAGTGACATTGTCAGTAAATGAATAGTTTGTCATGTAATGGGATAATCATGAGAAGCAACAGTCAGTCAGGTAACCTGTATACTATTCAAACCCAAATCCACCTTATTTATACAACACAGTTTATAAATAAGCAATTTCCAAAGTGATGCACAGAGTCAAATCACATATTAAAAAAGAAACTAAGCAATTCTTAAACCATAATCTTTGATTTAAAGCTGTTGAAATTATATAAGGCTGGTTCTGAAACAGGGGAGGGCTGACAGTCCTTGTTTTCCAGGATAAGACATTTTACTCTCTTTGTTCATTTGCATTAATGCAATTGGCGTGAAGAACATTCAGCATAGAAGTCTCAACTTGTGGAAACCCCTGTTGAAAAAAAAGGAGCTGATATTCAAAACGGTCTTTAAGAAATATGTTTTGATCATTACAGTTCCCCTACGAGGCCCCGAGCTCAGCCTTACAAGCAACAGCCCCTCAGACATCCAGGTATCTTGGCAACTGCTCCCTGACAAACTGAGTCGAGGGCACATCTTGGCCTACCGCTTGTCGTACCGCACCAGTGCTGAGAACGCAGTTACACAGATGGAGCTTCCGGCACAGAAAACTCAGCATCTCCTGGAAAACCTGCTGCCGGACACCATATACCTCCTGAGACTTGCTGCGGCCACCAGTGTGGGGTGGGGCGAGCCCTCGGCCTGGACCTCCCACCGCACACCAAAGGCATCCAGTGCTCAGGGTATGAGGCCTTTTTCATAACCTTTGAGCAGAAACTAGATTTAAAAAAGCTTAATTAAAATTAATATATAACAGGTTATAAAAGGTTTTCTGTATAATCTTGTTAGGACGTTGTGTTTGCTCCTCTCTGACCTATGCCCTCCACTTTCAGAAACACTGGAAATGCTTCAGTCATGGGCCGTAAAGTGTACTAAAGGCAGCTTAGCACTACATCTTAAGGCTTTGGGGGATGGGAGGATTCATTTTTATAGTTCACAAATATTGTCTTGTTTTTCCATTTTCCGTGTTGTATTGGTTAACCTCATTTCTAAAATTAAAATGTGAGACATGATTGGTGCCTCCTGCTGTGTGTGAGTGTCAAACAGCTGCTAGTTTCACTTTTAAAGAAAGCTACTTGCCACCAAAGAGACCGTCCTACTTTGACAGCTGTTTAAATGTGGCTCAGTCACAGTATTAAATATTGTGTCATTTCTTTACACAGTTCCTGGATCTCCTGAGCTACATTTGGAACCCCTTAACTGTACCACTATAGTCTCCCGTTGGCAGCTGGGACAGAGAAACGCAGTCAGTGTCCAGGGCTACAGACTGTTTTACCACGAGGAGAGTCAGCCTGAGAGTGCCCCAATACAGCTCCGTGCCTCTGTCAAATCCCACACCATCAGTGGTCTCGGTAAGCCCCTCATCACCTACTCCTCCTAAATATGATATATTTATCTTATTATAGAAGGAAAGTTGATTACACAAACCCCATTCCTAAAATAATGGTACATACAAGTAAACCAATGTATCTTGTGTTGACAGTTTAATATTTCAGAACATTGTTGGCTTTTATTTTAATTGCTGCAAAAAAGGCCACAAAGGCCAAAAGAAAAAAATATGTTTACTTTAATATACAGTCAACAGCAACGATGTTCATATTCATAATATTTAAGTTGGATGTAGTATATTTTTTGAGCTTAGGTAAAAATCACATCCAACGCCTCCGACCCCTGTGCATTATCTTTCACTGAGCTTCTTTTCAGCAGCTGACCAGTGCTGCTATTGGCTTATCGGGGCCCGCTTGGCCTTTGGGTCAGATTCATTTTGGCTCTTTTTGTTTGTGAAAGGGGAAGGGTCTTGGGCCAGTGGAGTGGACAACTGACCATCTGTGGCCAGAGGGGTCAACCAGGTGGCCAGCAGCTGACTTGTAAATCACCATGACGGGTTTAGAAAGAAATGAACAGTGAGGAGGCACTGTAAATTATTAAAGGTGTGAAGTTTACTGTCACCTACTTTTTTTCTTTAAAGTGGGATTTTAAGGTATCATTATATCAATATAGATAAATCAGATGAAAAAAATGGCAACATTGAAATAAATACCACTACCAGTCAAAATTTTAGGCACACCTTCTCATTCAATGTTCTTTTTTTCTTTGTGTTTCATACTTTCTACATTTTATATACATACAGAAGACATTAAATATAGGAAGCAACATAATATTTTTTTTTATATTTTAATATGTTTTATTATTTTATATTCAAATGGTCAAAGTATCCACCCTTTGCTTTATTGACAGTGCTGCAAACCCTTGGCCTTCTCTCAATGATCTTCTTGATGAATTCTAATGAAATAGTTTTCACTTCACAACTGTGCCTTGTCAGGGTCAAGAAATGCCAAAAGTGCAAACCAGGGTCAAAGCAAATGGTGGCTATTTTTTTTATTTTTTTTTAAAACATAAAAGAAGTTATTTTGAGTTTATTTTTTGTTTGCTACATTCCATATGCAGTTTGATGCTTTCAGTTCAGTCTACAATGATAATAATGAAATAATGATAGAAATAAAGAAGAAAAATAAATGAAAAGGTGTGTCTAAACTTTTGACTGGTAGTGTATGTTATTTTATGTGGGTACTGATTAAAATGGCACATAGTTTTGTATTACAATAAAATATATTTGCAGCTTTATAGAGATGTTTTGCCATTTTCTGTTTAAATACAAATGAGCTGTTTTGTGAAGAATATTCATTAAGTGTTTTATGACAGTGTGGCTAGAGGAGCATTGACTTCAAAGACTCCATTGTGTTGGGCTTAGGCACAAAGCTGGTTTATTGCCCTATGCCTAAAGGAAATGCATCCTGTCAGTAACTGCTGCTTCAACAATGTTGTTCTCAGGCACTGATTAACCAGCATTTTACCTTTGTGTTTCCTGTGAATTTGGGGAAGTAGTGTTCAGACAACCTAACATTTTGTTAAAAGTTTTTATTTATTAATTTCTGTTTTAATTACCTTTATTGAGTATGTTCGTGTTTGATCAACATTTAATTACAACGTAAAGTTTATACAGTGTGAGCTTATCTATGGACTACATACAGTGTTCATTATGTGAACAGGTCATCTTCACATTATGTAATTAACTCAGTGCTTGTAGTGGGCTGTTCTGTGTGCACAGCCTCTGTGTTGACGATAGCATTGATTTCAGGAGTACAGTAGGGACAGCTGATTCAGCTGAGGCCTCTGCAGAAGGACATGCTCACAGCTTGAATAATGGTTGCAGTTCAAAGGATTAAAAGCAAATCATGAGACACAGGAATGTATGCGGGGAGTTGTGACCCTTGCTTGCGTGTGCTGGTGTCTGCCTATGTGAAGAAGTGTCAGTGCCACATAAATAAATACCTCTCATACCTGTTGGTACCAGGCCTCGCTCTGCGCACATCAGTAGATTTATCTCACGGCTTCAGGCTGTCTGGCCTCACGTGCTTTCTCTTAATTTCACTGTAGGAAGGGTGCGCTGTCTGAGACCTCATGGGCCTTAGTTCACCACTTTGAAAAGACATTTTCTTCTTATTTACCATGTGGGTATGTGCCTTTGTGTTGATTTGTGGCAGGTTGAGCAAAAGGGAAGAAGCAGAGATGATAGATGTGAGAGTGAGGGTTCATTTTGGGAGTTGACATTTATGGCCCCTGTTCAAGCCTGGCTTGCTGCGGCCTGGGGGGCCTTATAGGGCAGAACAAAACTTCAGAGGCAAACAGGATCTGCGTTTTGGCTGTAAAAAGGTGACCACAAATGGTTGAAATATGTCCTTTAATGCAAAGAGAATAATTTATGAGCATGGACCCGTGGGAGTTTCGAATCAGTGGATAATGTCTAGGAATGGCATAACTTGACATTGCTTTCTAAGAACTGTGTATGCTGTATGTGTTTATTGAATGGTCACTTTTAAGATGATTCATTTTACAGAAGAACTTGTAGTTAATTTCCATGTGTTGACATGTTGTAGTAAGTTAAAGTGCGTATAACAAGTGTTCATGTTTTCTAATTATTACTTAATTTGGTAGAGTTATACTTGTGTTAAATATATATTATAGTTTCACACTAGTCAAGTGTGTGAAGAAAAATAGTGCAGAGTACTAGAAAATATTGGTGACAGGAGGTATTCCATCCATATACAAAGTTACATGAAGCAAGCCAGGAACAGATTTTTATAAAAGTGTAAACATGAATTTAGTAAAATAACAGTGTCATATATATTTATTTGTCAGATAATAATTATTGTATTGGCAAGCAAAAAGCATAATAATTAATGATGTTGTTATGAAATGGGTAGTCCTATGCACTGTATGTCAACAGACTATAGCGTCCAGCAGAAGCCTGTGTTGTTGCAGTACTGTTAAAATAATTATAAAAATATCTCTATCCATCAGGGCTCATGTGTTTTTTACTTTTGGTATTTCTTTTTTTTCACTAACTTCCTAATGCTTGACCCTCCCCCTCATAGAGACCCTACTTTTGCAGGATTTAGCTTGCCCAGATTCCATGTCAAAGGTCATGGCCCAGATGTCAAAGACCCCTCTCTCTCTGAGCTCCTCTCTCGCATAATTAAGACAGTTCATTGTTTTGTGGCCTGGGTAGAGGTTCAAACTATATCCCTGTGCCTTTTAGAGTGGACACTAAAAAAATACTCATCCTACAAAGGTGATGCAGTACAAAGTGAATAGTTAGGTGAAGAATTGTATCAAGCCTTTCTCATATCTGTATGTTTCATGTACTTTATATTTTGTGTGTTGTTGTGTTTATCCAGGAGAATTGTTGAGGCAAATCCTTAGGCAAAAGGAAGTCTCATATTGCACATGATGACCTCAGATTCTTTCAGAGTTTTATCTCAGTTTGACCCTATGGCCCTGGGCTGGCTCCAGTGAAACCCGTCAGAGCTGTGTGGGGGTTCAAGTAGCTCTGCCCCACCCTTAAAAAAATGTCCACCCACCCGGGACACACATTCATCCCCTGTGGTCTAACTCCTCTTTTAAGCCCCCAAATATTTCTTAGTGGCACTATGAACATGTGTTTTGGTGCTCAGAGAAATAACAAAAATAAACCAGGTTTAATGCAATATTCTTTTGTGCACAACAAAAGTCTAAGGTCACGAAATTTCTAAATCTGTCAAAAAGTGTGTGTCATTTTGTACCAAATTTTTAATGTATATAGCCATCAATGAAAACATTCTACAGAAGAAAAAAGTGTGTTTTTGAGCTGCTCATCTAACTGCAATCAAATTTAAATCATTATTTGAATTGCTGCATCTATGAAATAAGAAAGTTTTTTTTTTGTATGGGATTCTTGTATTAGTTTTTCCATTTGAATTTTGAATATATTTTCAAATTTTTATCCTAATTTGAAGACATAAATTGCAGATCTAATTGCTCTCACAATAAAAGAATGAAACAGACACATGACAGGATCATGGAACTGATTATTTTTACATTTTAAACATAATATTTAGCATAGTTAAATGAGGGGGATATTTGGTCAAGCAGCTATTGTGGTGCGCAGGTCCCCAGGGTCAGTATAGCCTGTGATTCCCGCTGACCATCCGCTGTGTTGTCCTGAGGGATTTTGTCCCTGGTTTTAACCCCTGAGTTCAGGCCTGAATAGGAGTGTCCACTGGCCTGCTGACCACTGACCAGCTGGCCAGAGCATGACTGGAGAAAGGCCTTTGGCTTTGTGCTGAAAAGGTTGACAGTGATGGATAAAGGAGCTCCCTGTTCTGATTGGTTTGGGCACCAAAGTACTGACCATACTGAACATCTGTTCCTTTGCTGCACCTCCATGCCAAAGCAAGAGACCCCCAATGACCCCACACCCACGCAGATCAAGCCCTTTTTAACTTAATAATCTTTAATCTTATCAGTAAATAATCTTTGTTTTCATGTTTCTTTTGCAGACCCAAGGAAGAAGTACCATGTAAAACTTCTAGCCTACAACTTTGTTGGAGATGGTTACCAGGCTGACCAGACCATTAGTACTCCGAGCTGCGTCTGTGAGTAGCTTTTTAATGAATATATCATTATCACATTGTGTGGACTCAAATCTGTATCCATACTCAATTCAAAGGCTCCCTGCTTCCAATACTAGTGCACTGTGCTGTATGTTTGATAAATACTACTTTGTTCCAGCTGTCCGAGATCGCCTGGTGCCCCCTCCGCCCCCTCCCCACAATGTTTACGCCAAAACCAACAGCTCCACAGCCGTGTTTTTGCATTGGGGCCGCCCCGCCTTCACCTCCAACCATCGAGTCAACTACACTGTCCGCTGCAATCCTGTAGGCTTGCAAAATGCCTCTATGGTGCTCTACCTTCAAACGTGAGCCCAAACATTTTACCTTCACTTGTTGTGTTAAGAAGAGCAGGGATTGATTCAACAAATTGAAGTTGCAGTTGTTCTCAAGCTAAAAATGCTAGACTTTAGGTTTCAACCCACACACAAATAATCACAAATCTTAGGTTGCTTCTGTTTTTACTTTTTCTACCTGTATCAGCTATTTCTTTTTGTGTTCATGATTATGCAAAGGTTTACTAAACTCACATTTCTACTAACTTTCCTCTGCAGTGGCGAGCAGAGTCTTGTGGTGAAAGAGCTTAAGCCAAACACCAGATATGAATTTGCGATCCGTCTTCATATTGACCAGTTGTCCAGCCCCTGGAGTCCTGTTGTTTATCAAAGCACTTTGCCTGAAGGTAAGAGAGAGACCGCTAAATGATTTCATCAGATATTTACTTAATAGTATGGATATTTTTTCAGTTTTGTTTTTTATCCTTCCATGTACAGCTCCAACAAAGCCTCCATCTAATGTTAAAGTCACTCTGATTGAGGAGGACACAGCTCTTGTCTCGTGGAAAAGTCCAGATGAGCCAAAAATGTCAGTGACACAGTACACCATCCTCTACGCCTCTAAAAAGGAGTGGCTCGCAGGCCAGTGGCAGGTCCTACAAAGAGAGGGTGAGCATAGCACTTTTTGTTTTGTTTTGGTGCAAAATGAATTGGATCTTATCTTAATGATGACTGCACTATCTAGGGACAATGGAATAGTTAAATTGGTTCAGAAAAACTGTTCAAAAGAAATACATACAGCCCTACATGCTAAACCTGTAGGTTATCTAACAGTGGGTGAAGTAAATAAGAAAATAAAGTGAATAGATAGACAGATAGGTTGTAAAAGTTGTCAGTATTGGGATGGAGGGTGTTTCATAAGCAGGGAACACAAAGCAGACTTTGAATGCCATTGGTGCTGGGGTCAAATGTGAACCTGTTGTAAAAACAGTCTCTGAAAGCACAAACTGTATGGCAGTGTGTTGTGGTGTGCTGTGAACCATGCTTTCCCCATTAGTGCTTTTTGTGCTCACCAGCACTTATACCTTATAAACTAGATGAACAAAAGTTACCACAAAATGGTACAAATAATTACTCACTTATAATTAAGAAAAGAAATGTAAGAAATGTATGCTTGCGTGCAATATTCAGTTACTCTCTTACTAACTATTTTAGGCTATCAATGCCATTTGAGTCATATAAAAATTGGGCAATAAAAGACAAGGCAAGTTTATTTGTATAGTACACTTCATAGGTACAAGTGTAAAACATATGCATTCGCTGAGCTCCTTCTGTTATTCTTAAATAAATGTTTTTTTGTCCACAGGGAGCATCACCATGGCACTCCTGGAGAACCTGAAGCCTGGTCAGGTGTATTTGGTCAAAGTTTCTGCCTCCAACAACATGGGCGACGGGCCGTACTCGCCGGCTGTGGAACTGACCGCTTTGTCCTCAGCACAAAACCCACGTCTCTCCCACGACTCCACAAGTCAGTGATGCCACAAAAGGCAATGAAGTTAATGTTAAATATGAAGTATGCTCACATTATGTTTGCTTCGCAGTGTTTTCTGAAGGTTTCTACCACTTAGACCAGAAGTCTATGACTGGGATCACCATTGGAGTCTGTATTGCACTCATTTGTATCATCATCTGTGTTTTTGTCCTGGTCTGTCGAGGGAAAAACAGGTATTAAATGCATTTTCAGTTTTAACCAGATTTAAAGGAGAAATATTATGCAAAACCAACTTTTAATCATGTTATAATGGTTTTCTCTTATCATAAGCCTAAA